>CP139507.1:318286419-318468919 GCA_021014915.2 Artemisia tridentata subsp. tridentata | reverse complement strand
AACTTGTGGCATGTAATTAAGTCTATGTATTCCGTTTGCTATAATTTGGATGTGGTTGTTTGTTTTAGTATATCTGTTAACGTCCTCATAGTGTCTTGTTTGTTGGGATTCTTGTTTTAATGTTATATTAACAACATCTTTTAAGCTATTAAAACTTATTGAATCATTAGTAGTTTTTTTTTTTTTTTTTTTTTTTTTGGTTTTTCGATATTCAAAAATTGAGGATTTGAAGAAAGGATATTTTTATATCTCTTGGTTTTTTACACACGTCGTGCACATTATGCTTTTTAAAACAACAACTTTTTGATTTTCATAGATTTTTTTACATAATTTAGAGTGTTATATTTATATGTTAAAAATATCTTCATTTATTTGTTGCTTCTCAATGTGTCTAAACCATCATTGTTAGTATGAATTTTCTATCCCTTGCTTCAATGCCTTTCTTTTCCATTTAAGTCTTGGTCTTCTCAACCCAAAAAAAAAACACCATAAAATAAAAAAGATAAGATTGAAAGGTTAGTTTTACATCGTTATTTTTTGTGTTTTTTTATCGATGGGCGGACATGACTTGTAATTATAATTTGGATGGGTTTAGTTATCGTAAAATTATGTTTAAGGACGTAGGTTTTTATTTTTTTTGTTTAGAATTATAAGAGAAAGTTAAGTATAATTTAAAGGACGCTTTTTTTTTTTTTTTTTTTTTTTTTTTTTTTTTTTTTTTTTTTTTTTTATTTTTCTGTATTGTTTTGGTTTTATATGTAAGGAATGAGAATGTATTTTGTATATAGTGTGTAAATGAATATTTTTGGGTGTTTTGATTGGTTTCAGAAGAATGACAACACAATTCATCAAGGATTATAATCATGAAGAAGATATGGGCACTTTGGTAAGTGTTTATGCGATTATATTCCAATAATATTCTTCTTATACACGTTTTTTTGAGTTTGTTTGCTTATGTATTCGTTTGTTTGTTTTATGTAGGTACTCACTGATTACTATCATATTAACTACTATAACAATAAGAACTATGTGTACCTAATTAATAATAATAGGGTTAAAAGGAAACTTTATCTTTGTCGGGAAAGAGGCAGCGAAGAATGGAGTTTATCTGGTGCAAGCTGGAATAACTTCATAGAGCTAAGTGACTATTTGAATATTAGGACTATTCATTTCATAAAGGAGGCTGCAGACACCTTTTTTTGTTACAGCGTATGATGCAGATGGATGGGAGAGTGGTGGTTATGGGAAAATTCATACATGGAACAGGTTGGTTAGGTGCATTGCTAAAGTCTGGAATAATCGAAACTTATCACCGGTAAAATTTTGTTATACTTTTATATATGTAAAAGTTTTTGAATTCATAAAGTTTGTTTTAATACTTTTGTAATATGTTTTATTAGTGGTTTCCTGTGGAGTTCCTTCAAGATGTTGAACGCAATGATTTTGTGATAGAATTTTCGGATTCTGAAATATATGTGGTTGCAAACCGGGCTGTTATTCCTAGGACTTTGGATAGCGTTGGTTTTCAATTTAATGTTCACTGGAACACGGTTGTTTGTCATGCAAATCTAATGGTTGGTGAGCGAGTTGTGTTGACAAAAAAGACTGATACTCGAATGTCGTTGATGAGGTTTGATAATGATGGTTTTCAGCTCACACATGAACAACATTACCCCACACGGCTTGCGTTTGTTCAAGGACATGATGCAAATGAGCCAGGTAGTATTCTGTTTTATTTTAATATTTATTCATTGTTACTTGTTAATTTGAGGTGAATCAGTTGTATGAGTTTGCGACTGAGTAACGTTTATTTTGTGTCTCATATTCGTTAGATGAAAGGTTGGTACACGGGTGTAACTGGTTCCAACATGGTGTGCACTTGACTGAAGAAAATACTTTCTACCAAAGGCTTTTCCTGTTTGTGCTTGATTCTGGAAGAATGGTAAGGGTTCTTAGTTTATATAGATTATGTTGTGTGAAAGTTTTAATAAATATTTAACAGATAAAGAATGTTGAGTAAAAGCGTTGAAGTTAATAAGTTGTTGTAATTGCTTACAGACTATACCATGTGGTTTTGTTTCTGATAACCGTTTACAACGATTTCACCATGCGATTGTAAGGAGGATGGACAGTGAACGCCGTGTAGTTATGAAACTTGAGCATCACGCCGATAAGCCATGGAGGAACGATCATATGAACTTTAGGACAAATTGGAGGACTTTGGCTGAAGAGTTCCAGTTTCCAATGAACAAAATGCTCAGATTCCAGATGGTTGGAACTACACTCGATCCAGCCTTTGAAGTTCAGTTGTTTAATGGGCCTATTCCATTGGTGGCTGTGTTTAATGTCTGCTGAAATTCGAAGATGATGGTAGTCTGATTATTTGTGTTTTCAAGAAAGGTTTAACTTTGATTTTTTGTGAAGCTAACTCATCTTATCGTAAGCTAAATGGATAAAACTTTGTGTTGGTTGGTGTATTTTGCGTTTTGGTGTATTTTTAGTTAAGTAGTGTTTGATGTACTTTCAAGTAGTTAAAAGTATGTTTATGGGCATGTAAACAATAGCTGTCGTGTGATATGTTGGTCAGTTTAATGGTTAACATTAGTATCGTTAGTAGTTTGATATTTGGTATGAACTCATGTAATGTTTTGTTGTGTAATATGTGTATGAGACACAATTGTAAGTTTCCTTTGTTATATTTGTAAACCTTCTCTGATTCTATTGTAACCAACGATGTCTTAAAAAATTAAAAGTATTGCTATTATTTCTAGGAGTCAATATGTAACACCCCCAAATTACCGCAGCGGAAACAGTAGTGTCAAGGGGGTATTACTTCATAATACAGATCAAGGTATAGAAAACGACCTCTAAATGAGACGTTTTGAAAAGTTATCATTCGAATTATTAAAATCAAAGTTATGACAATAAGTTCCCAATAAAGATTACATAAAAGTTTTCAAAGTGTATCGAATGATAAAGATAGATATGAGTCTTCAAATATGCAAATGACTCTAGAATCCATGCATCCACTATCGCCTTATAACCTGAGATAAACATGCTAAAAAGTGTCAACCAACGGTTGGTGAGTTCATAGAGTTTAGTCTGAAAATAAAGTATTTGAATAAAGATTTCACGGCAAAGGCATTGTAAGTCATTTAAAAATACAGCATTTAAGTATAGATTTTCTCAGCAAAGGCATTGTAAATCCACTCAGTTCCAAGCCCCGCCCATTCAAGACTTGCAACCTGTGTGTTTACAACCCACTGCTCATAGATTTAGATTTCAGGATTATATTCACCCATGGTCGCGTCATTTTGGACCCATAGGCGGGGAACCACCATCCCAAATAGTACGTGTCACCCAACGTCTCGAATCTTGGACAAGGGTGGGGGTGTTGTCCCATACTAGTACTATCAATACCTCTCCTTTGACTTTGAATTCGAATCCACAAGAATAGATTTACACATAACAGTGTACAGTATAATAAGTCTACACATAGGATATAAATATTATAAAAGAGTAAAGTATCACATAGATTTGCATCATAAAGCTAAACATGTAATGTATTTCTACAAGTAAGTAATTAGAGTTTGAGCATGTATCTCCCCCAAAAGTAGTTCAAAAGTATAAAAATAGGGGCTATGAAACTCACGGTAATCCATAAAAGTTTAGATTACTTGTGAAAGTAAATGAAAATAGTTGAGCATGTATCTCCCCCAAAAGTAATTCAAAACGTATAAAAGTAGGGGCTATGAAACTCACCTGAGCAGTCTGGATGAAAAACAAATTAAATATAGTTGATAAACGTCTCCGGCACGTAACCTAATGAATATAAGTTGTCTCAAGATATGACACGCGGAAAGTAATCGATACGTATAAGTTTTAAAAGATGTTGTATCATTGTTTTGTCGTTTGTAAAAAGGTTTTGTATCATCGTTTATGTGGTAGTTGAAAATCTAGACTTGTAAACACATACCAAAGTATAAAAATATGTAATACAAGTATGAATGAAAATAAACACATAAGGTTCAGATAGCAAATAAGTAACAGATAGATATGACTCGTTTATTTATATAACTTATAAGTTGTGTGCACTTGATTAAATGACTACGTTGTAGATATAACATATATAGTTTTAAACTCCGTTTAAACTAATCATGTTTAGATGTCGAGTTTTAACAAGTTTTATCCAACTTTAATCCGGTTAGTTAATTTACCGAATAACTTTAATCTAATTTGAATAAAGTTCGGTTTCAAATGGATAATCTCGAAACAATAGTTAATCACAACTGAAAATGATAATGAGTTTGGAAATAATTCATGAGTCGATATGAATGAATGTGTTTGGCTGCTATACGAGTTCCTAAAATGATACTCAGCAGATCGCAAACTTATACCAACTCAAATAAACTCAGCAGATCGCTATTGGGCTTCAGCCTTGCTAAACCCATGCACACTCTGGTCATGGGCTCGGCCCAAAATAACACCAAACACCCCCTTGGCTTCAGCCCAAAACTGAAACCAAGTACATCTTTCGGTCCAAGATCAAACACGGAAACATATATCACATATTCATTTACATGTTATTTACAACTTACTACAAAACAAATATTCGCATTATAGTATGAGAACAAACAACTTAAATATAAAGTCTTATTACCATACAGTCAATATTAGTAGCAGACATATTAACACAGTTGGTTTATTCACACATACACACTTTAATCCAGATTTTTATTACTCACAATTTCCATATAATCCTTTGCTGGTTGATGATCAAACCGAACCAAGGAACACACCCTTCGCGGGTTTTCTCGTTGAACCGAGGCAAATCAAACATAACTCAAATGACTTAATCATGCTTATTTTATAACCAAGTAAGTTGCATATAATCAACTAAGCCGAAATATGTAAGTTTAAAACAACCATTCCTTGGGAGTGGCTGCGACCGCAGACAACAAACACCCCTATGTGGGCTGTGTGGATCGAGACCAAGCAAGCAAGGATCATCTTGTGGTCTCACCAAGTTGTAGTGCGCGACCAAACAAACCAAATAACCCCTCGGGTAGTTTGTGACAGCAGTCCAACAAACACCCCGATAGCACCATATGCTATCACAAATAAAATAAGCCACGGGATAATCACATAGAGTAAAACTAAAAATTAAACCACAACACCACAAGTTTAACGATGATACTTTTTAAAACAACTTTTAATCCGTTTCAAATTTCTTAATCTTTAATACAATTTCAGTTTATATTTGAATTCAAAAGAAAACAATAAACACTAAACTAGCTTATTGGGTTTCGACATACCAAAAAGAACAATGAGAAGGAGAGGTGGAGGGATGGAAGAGCGGCTGTGGTGGCTCTTGTGATCGATCGCCAAGGTTAACTCGTTACGTATGAGAGGTGGCTTCAAAAGCTTGTGAAATTGTCTATCGACTTGAGCAGGTGGATTTATTGAAGGTAAGGGTTTTACGTGTGAAAGGAATGAAAGGGAAAGGAGACTTCATTTATAGATGCATGAATTTGCATGACATGGGCAAAGTTGGAGCAGGATTTAGGATACAAAATGAGACACGTTATACATATTGTATTATATGGTACAAAAGTCCTACACGTTCTATTATAGAGTTATGTTACACGTATGGAAGTTTTGAAATGTGGAGATTTAATTATACACGTTATATACATATGTTGCATGAAGGAGAATAGCACACGCATGGTTTATATACAATATGAGATGTGGCATAGATTCTATTCTTACATTTATCTATGGAGTATACATATACACGTTTATATATTTAAATAGTGCACGTATGGGTTATTTAGAAAAGAATTGCATGTATTTCTTATTTGCATGTATTATTAGTTTAGGGTATAGTTTGATCTCGGTAATTACTAACGTTAAATCCTTATGTCACAAAACTTAAGACTGGGTAACGTAAAAATGTAACGTTTATAAAAATGTAAAAGTTTATTAATATACTCCAACTAAAAATATTAGACGTGTAATAAGTTTAACGGAGGGCGTATACGTTAATAAAATCTAATAGGGTTTGAATATTTGTATTACGTAAAGAGTATAATGTAAAATATATAATAAAGTGAAAATAGTTCATATAAAATATGTAGGCTTATCCTAATCTTATGTTGGTCGTGAGTATAATATATTAAAGAAAAATTTAAATTTCCCCGTAAAAATGGTGATTAAAATAATGATGGAGATTACTATATAATTAAACGTCGTTAATTATAGTAAATTTTTGCAGTTTGCTACACAATAGGTCATGGTCTATTGGTTATTACTCGTATTTGTTTAATAACATGTCATAAGTTTATTATTGTTTACATTGTATATATATATAACTTTATGAAAGTTTAAACGACATCTTGTATTTTTACATTAATTAAAAAAACACAACACACAAATGAATAATAGTTTTAGTGTATAATGTTGAAGGTGCACATAAGTTAATGACCACATGTCAGTGTTGTAGTGTTTTGATGATAGTTTCAAATTAATTTTTGTTTTTGTGGTTATTGGTTGTTATTGTTATGTGTAAAGTATTTTAAGTATGTTATGTTTTGTTTTTGTGTTTGAGTGTTTAATATCAATTGTTTTGGATTTGTTTGCTATATGAATAGTATTTTAGTTTTATTAATTAAATATGTTTTATATATATATATATATATATATATATATATATATATATATATATATATATATATATATATATTTTAAAGAATTTTATTTTTATGATGTTACAGTTTTCGGATTATATTTATTACACCATGTAACCAAAAACAATTACGAATTACACATACATGAATTGCATACGGACTTGTCAACGTAATCACTTAATATATTTTGTTGTATACTCCGTATTTTTCATGATACACATATTATAAGTTTGATGCATGAGTTGTAATTATAATATGGATGGTTTTAGTTATTGTAAAATTATGTTTATGGTCGTTTGTTTATTTTTTTTTAAGGCTATTAGTTTATGATTCTGAATTTTTAAGAGAAAGTTAAGTATTTTTTTAAAGGATGTTTTTTTTTTTTTTTTTTTTTTTTTTTTTTTTTTTTTTTTTTTTTGGTTAGGATATTAGTTTACGTGTGTGTATTTTTTAGACGAAGTTAATTATAATTTTGATATTGTCAGTTAAGGGGAAAATATTTTTACACACGTCGTTTTTATTTATTTTTGTTATAAATTTTAAGAGAAAGTTATTTCAATAAGATGCAAGTAGTATATCTTAATCATTACTACTCAAAGTATATAGTGAACCTATACATGGTCTTTTCATATCACTATTTTTAATTTGTTATCTTCAAGACAATAAACATTATTACAAAATTGAATAGACCAAATTATATTTGATTATAAAATTGGTATCCGGATAAAGAAAAGGTAAATCTACAATCTTGATCTTATAATTTTAGTTACGATATTTTGATCTTACTTATATGCTTTACTTATTAAGAAACTGCAACCATGGATTGTATTATGTAAGTGTATTTTTATGTAAATACTTTGTTGGTTGTTTTTTTTGTTATGGTATTACCTTGTGTTTGTAAAATATTAAGAGAAAGATATTTGAAGAACATGCAAGTGGTGTAGCGTACTCATTACTACTTGATGTCTATACCTAACCTACACCTGGTCTTTTCATCTCATCATACTTAATTTCTTAGTTTCTTCACAGTAGACATAATTACATTATCGAAAAGACCAATTTTTTTTTGATTAAAATATTGGTTGCCGGATAAACAAAAGGTAAACGCTACAATCTTGATCTTATAATTTTGTTTACGATTTTTTGATCTTTGTTACATGGTTTACTTATTGAGAAGCTGAAACCCTGAATCGTGTGATGTTTTAATTATATTTTATTTAAGTGTATATTTAAGTTAATAATTTTTTATTGCATGTTTTTATTGTGTTTGATCTTATGTTCTGATTTATTTGATTGATTATTTTATGTATTAGTTTTTTAGGAACACAATAAGTAAAATTATAGTTGTTTTTAATGATTTTAAACCATTGGTAGTTATGTGTTTTTGGTTGGATCTTGATGAAAAATGTTATGGTGTTGTATATTGTTTCCTAAAATCCTTAATAGTATTTTGTTAGTTGTTGTTATTTTTGATACTGTATTTTTTGCTTGTTATATTTTATTTAGATTAGACTCTATATTGTGTATGGCATTGTTATAGATTACGGGGATTGTAAGTTTTTGGGATTTTTATAGGTTGTGATTTATGTTGATGTTAAAGTAAGTAGTCTAAGGTGCGAGATAGTTTTGTGGTTCAATATGTATGATCCGTTATTGTATTTTACATGAAACACGGTTGTAGATCTTTTGAAGTGGGTGCAAGTTTTAAAAAATATAGGTGAGGGATTACATTGTGATTTATATTATGTGTTTGATATATTTTGAGTTTGAATGTGTATGCTATTTAAAGGGATAAAAATATTATATTTTGTTATTTGAATTAGACATGGTGCTCGCACCCATTTATGTTTGTTGTAATATTGATTGCGAATGTATTATGGTCACTGTATTGATACTTCAGGATTGAAAGAACCAAAATGGATCAGCAATTCTTGTTCCGATTTAATACGGGAACCAACCCAGGCTATCAGGTTTACATGTGTATCTACCTCTGAATATAGATTTGTACCTGAGTTTGTTTTGTTTTTTTTTGTAATATAGGATTATAACAGTATAATTGATTCAAACTTTGTATTCTACAGAGGTTACCTAAAGTGTTTAATGAGAGATTCTACAATGGTGAAGAATACATTTTTGTTAATGGCAATAACAGGTGCAGGTATGTATGCTTAATTAGGCTTGTGGAAGGTGACATTCAGGTTTATGGAGATAAGTGGAAAACGTTTGTACAAGATAATGTCCCGCCATCAGTTAAAAGATTGCATTTTGTGAAGGAGGGGTTAGACACTTTCTATGTCACTGGTTATAATGAGGACGGTAGTGAAGGTCCTGGTTACGACAGCCGTGTTGTGGGAAATAGAGTTGTTAGGTGTTTGGTCAGGTTTATGGCTGGAGGACAGCTATCAATGAATCATTTATAGCTTTTTACATTTAGTTTTTTATTTCCATAGATATATACACATTATGAGATAACGTGGAATGAAAAGAAGTATAATATAAGTTGGGTACAAAGTAAATTAACATACAATGAGGTGCCATTGCGTTTATTGTGATAG
This sequence comes from Artemisia tridentata subsp. tridentata, assembly GCA_021014915.2. Classification (NCBI taxonomy): domain Eukaryota; kingdom Viridiplantae; phylum Streptophyta; class Magnoliopsida; order Asterales; family Asteraceae; genus Artemisia; species Artemisia tridentata. The sequence continues at coordinate 318,459,678 of CP139507.1, read as the reverse complement.
TTGATATTAAGTTTATTGTAGATTCAGGTTAGTATGCAAAAAACGTTCAATGTGAATATATGCAGTTTTTATTTGGCCATGTTAGTACTAAACGTTGATAGTAAAAGTATGAATATAATGCTTAAATAGTGAAAAAGTGGTTTGATGCCATTAATCCTTGGAATGTAATGCCTTTTTATTTTTAGTAAACTGTCTTGAGATTTGATTAGATGCTATTAGGGGTTTGATAGTGTTTCATATTGGCAACCTTCAATTCATTTGTGGTTATAAGTTTGGCCGGCGGCTTATGTTAAAAATATCTAACTAACTTCCATAAAATAATTGACTGGAAACTGGGTTTGAATGCCTTTAACTGAAAGTTGATATTAATTAAATATCCGTAAGGAACAAAATGGGTATATATATATATATATATATATATATATATATATATATATATATATATATATATATATATATATATATATATATATATATATATATATATATATATATATGTAATGCAAGTTCTACCGGGTAACATTTTGCAAGACATATGGAAGGATAAGTTCAAAATTTATGCTAATGGTTTGAGGGTTTGGGTGAGACATGAGAGAATACAAATGGATGTGAATAGTGTTGTAAGGTGTAACAGGTTGTTTGGTAATCGTTGGGATAAACTTGTTGATGATTTGGAAATTGGGATTGGGCAACTGATGGTATTTACCAATTTAGGAGATTATAAACTGAATCTGGCGCTTTTCCTTAATAATGGTACGTGCCTACATCCGGAGATTGTTCTTCCAACAATGTTGAGGCTACCGGGACGTGAAATACCATTGTATGCCATGACAGGTTCGTAGACTTTTATATTTGATTCTGTGTTAGAAATACAATATATGCATTATAAGAAGTAATGTGTTGTTTTTAAATGTAATTGTAGACAAAAGAGCTCATAACATTTGCACATGGGAAGGACATACTTATCACAATGATGAAAACAATGTGTTTTATGTTGTGCTAGATGGTATTGTCTTGGAATTTTACCATGTGGTAAGTATTTACGGAATACGTAGTAATATTTTAAATTTAATTGATTAAAATTTGATAAATTTTGTTATTTGCTGATGTTTGAACAATTTTATATTCACAACAGTCTGCACCGGTGGAGTTCTCTGGCTCTCACCACATGCAGACATACAGACAGGCGTTTCTGCTGCATGATGATGAGAGGTTTCCTGTGAAGGTTTCTATGATAAATGATTCTAAAAGAACAAACAGGCAACAACAAGTGAAGCTGACTGGGAACTTCAGGGTGTTTGCAAACATGTGTAGATTCAGGCACGGAAAATTGATGCGGTTCAAACTTGTTAACACTGTTGTGGAAGTTGTGCAAGGTGAAGAAAATGTAATACCAGTCTTCCACGTTTGTTAGCTTTATCATGACATCGTATCAGCTTTTGTTTAGAAGACGTTATTCCGAATATTTCTCTTAGGGGTATATATGGGTAGGTTAACTCTTTTGTTGGTTCTATCTATGAAAATTAGTCATATGAATGTAATTTGGAATAGTTATGCTTAATATTATAGTATGGATCAGGTATTTTAACCGTAGCAAAACTTTTAAGAATTTGAATAGGTTGTTGATTTTTGTAACATGTTAAGTTGCTATGTATCATAACAGTTTATGTTTTGTTTTAATTTGTGATGATGTTCTGCTGAACTTGGTATTGGGAAAGATATGTTTGTTATTGTACAACAAAATACATTTTTTTTAAATCTAAGTATTATTAAAATGAGATAACAAATTTGAATCCTCATGTGTAATTCATAATCTGTAACTAAAAAGAAACCTTGAATGGAAATGTTTGGTCGTAATTCATAATGCATGTAATTTAATATTTATTTAAATGAGAAACAACGCTTCTTTATACACAACGTTCGTGGTTGATTTTGCGTATTTTCCATCCTCGTCACAAAAAAGGATCTTCAAACCTTTCTTGCTCTTGACTCTAGATACTGCGACATAAAGCTGACCGTGTGAGAACACTGGACGTTGAACAAATAGCCCTACCTGCGTCAATGTTTGGCCTTGACTTTTATTAATAGTCATTGCGAAACATGGCGATACCGGGAATTGTCTACGGTTAAATTTAAAAGGCATCTTGCTATCTGAAGGACTTAAAACCATACGTGGTATTGCGCAAATAGTACCAACACTTCCACCTGATATAATCTTAGCTTCAATTATATTAGTACCGAGCTTTCGAACTTGGAGCCTGGTTCCATTGCATAATCCAGCTGTTTGGTCAATGTTTCTCATGCACATAACAGGTGTGCCTATTTTTAATTTCAAAGTATGATGCGGAAGTCCGGATATTCGAATGCTGTTGAGAAAATCACACGTGTATAATTCCTCATTGAAATTTGTGTCTTCATCAGAAATACCAATTGAGTCAGAACTTTGATATGTTTTTTGGTCTCCTGGAAGTAGTTGAAGCATTCTGTCATTGATCATATCCACAAGCTCATGAGTTGGTGCGAGAATCGCCTTTTCTTGGAAAAAGGTTGGGTTATAAAGGTTATCGAGCAAATGTGGGTAAGTTTCTTCTATTATCGTACCAATATGATCTTCGGAATCAGGAATCAACATATCGTCTGTGAATTCAACCATTGCTTCCCCATCGTTGTTACCTCCTATTGTTCCATTTCCAATTGATAATATCCAGTCTGCAAAGTCTTGTATTTCTTTTCGTTCGGAATTATTTGAGCTTGTTCCTAGCCTCATGTTGATAGTCAACCGTAGCACTGTACAATGTTCCCAAAGATATGAAGAGTTTATTGCTGCGTGTACAACATTGTTTCTTGAACCATTTGTAACGACTGGAAGGATTTGTCGAAAGTTACCTCCGAACAAAACTACTTTTCCTCCGAATATCTTTTTGGATGGTATTGATGGGTGTGTCCTACATATGTCTCTTAGGGTCCTATCGAATGCTTCGTAACAATGTCTATGTGTCATTGGAGCTTTATCCCATATGATTAATTTGCACATCCTTATTAATTCGGCCAGCTCACTATCTTCCAGGATATGGCACATAGAATCTTCGACTACATTGATGGGAATTGCAAATCGAGAATGCGTTGTTCTTCCCCCTTCCAACAAAAGTGCGGCTATACCGCTTGATGCGACATTTAAGACTATCTCTCCTTTTGATCTTATTGCGGCGGACAATGTCTTGTAAAGATAAGTTTTACCGGTGCCTCCATATCCGTATACGAAGAACATACCTCCTTTTCGGCCTTTAACAGCGTCCATTAAAGTATGGTATATGTTTTTTTGTTCGCCTGTTAATGTACCATAGAGTTTGTTGTGTTGTTGGCATAATTCGTCCGTGTTGTATTTCAACTCATCTGATATCAGCCTGTTGTAATGTGCCATTGAGAACATTTCATTTGGGTAAGGCATGTTTGGTATGTTCCTTAAACTTTTGTTGTTACAAAGAAACATGTGTTCGATATATGTAAGGCATATGTTCTTTCTTTGTGTGTCTGAAAGCTCCAAATCTGCAAAGGAAAAATTAATGTTTTTAGTTTAATTTAATAAAGTATTTGCATAAACTAATAAATATATATTTGGATTTTATTATGATTTTTCTTTTTGGGTTGCTAATTAATGGAGATTTGTTTTCGGATTTCCAATAATTAATAACTTTTGGTTATTAACTATTACACTACGTGACTAAAAACAGTTACAAATTACGAATTCATGTGTTGCATGTACAATATTTAACGTAAATTTTGATGCAACACTTAACCTATGTTGTTGTATCTACGGATGGAGCTATAATGTCATCTGTTGGGTCCTGTTACGTTTTGTCACGTTTATGCTGCTCTAAAACTTAATGCTGCTGGTATGTAGTTTCTGCTGCTATCTATTTTAGTACTGCCTCATGAAAGTCACTACTGCTACTGCGTTTTACAACTGCTAGATCTTTTTTACTCAGCAATACTAATAACTAACAGCAGTACTAACTTTATATAGAGAAGCACTAAAAACTTGTAGCAGCACTAAGTTGATATGAGAGCAGTATTAAGTTCCAATCGTAGCAGCAATAATAAAGCTTAGTCAAGCAGCATTAATAACTACCAGATCGTACCATATATCCAGCATAAACATAGTAAGATACATGACAAATCCATCTAAAAATTAAATTTATGTGATTTCTCCTAATCATATGCTAAATGCAGATTATGCTGTTGGATCAGCATAAGTTTTTCATAGCTTATTTTTCAGCTTATTTCTGGTTCAAAGTGTCTAAAAGTTGTTCCTAGGTGTTCATTAGTGGTAAATCTTAATCGGTTTTAATTTTTTTAGGTTTGATTATAGCTTATAGTAGTTTATTTTTTGTCTTAAAAAGTAGCATTTTCAGGTTTTGAAAAAATCCAATCAGTGTACACTGATTCATCAGCATAGGTTTTCTCAGCTTATTTTTGGTTCAAAATTCTTAAAAAGTGTTTCTAAGTATTGGTTAATAGTAAGTCTTAATCTGTTTCAAGGTTTCAAGGTTTAGTTTAAGCTTTTAGTAGCTTAACTTTAACTTAAAATAGCAGTTCAGCATAAAAGTTTCCAAAAAGGAATAAACAAAAAAGTAGTTTAACTGTCTTGTTTTCTCAGTTTATTTTTATGCTCAAATTGTTTTATGAGTTCTTTGGTCTATAAGCAAATTGCATACCTGGATCATTCCTCTTTACTCGCTCTACATGTAGTAGATCAGTAGCCATTACTTTCCATGTCTTTTCATAAACAATCTCTGGTCGAGACATGCTGTCCGTCATAATTAGTATGACATAAAACTTTCTCAGATAGTTTCCTGTTCCCCATAGGCTGGCTTCTAACAACCCGTCAACATATTCCTTATCATCTTCCAATAGGCCCCGTGCTTGGCAAGCCTCTTTGTATGTATTGTACGTAACACATTCGAATTTTTTAAAATCAATCCAATCTTGTGCGCCTCTCACTTTGTTAAGCAAGACTCATAAACAGAACATCTCCCCAAAAGAAGGAGAGACATGATGTACACGTCCAATGCATGTGCCTTTTTGTCTTTTTTCCCAAATCCTCTCTTCTTGCTTCCATACATAGTGTTGTGAAAACTCGTGGTAAAGTAGCTTTCTTGCATCTACATCCCTCTAGTTTGTTTGCATCCATGCGAAAAACTTTGTGTCATTGACGGATGCTTTATCCAACGTACAATCAATGCTTTTCGAAGCATCAAATATAACTGATTGTTCGCATTCCAAGTGAAATGGCAAGCGCTCAATAAGAGGGAATCTGTAATGGATGTCAAAGCTGTAAATCCTCCATGCCGCTTCACATGCTGAAAGGTATCGACAATCGTAATAATCTTTGATTTCATCTATCTCTTCATCTTCTACAGCAGGTGTGACCCTATCTGGACCCTTGTTTATATATTTGTAAACATATTTTATGGAACCTATCTGGTTGCACCATTCAAAATTAATATGTGATTGGTAATGTCTCAACAACCCGGGGTTGTAAGGTACCACGTATTTGTTATGTAATTCTGATCTACTTTTTGTTACTGTACAACCGTCTTTCCTCCTTTTATAAAGTGCGTAACCACTTTCATCAATGAAAGTTGAATCGTTAAATTCTTTTGGGAACTTCTTCGTGCACTTGTTCTTTACCGTGCAAGGGCAAGTTGGACGCTGGGGGCCACACGGTCCATGCATCATATGATCAGTAACGATTTGATTCAGCTCGGGATCTTCATTTTTATCTGGTATTTCTGCTAAAATAAAGCGATCAATTTGCCGTGGAGATGTTATTTTATCATTTTCTTCTAGGAAAAACAGTATATGGGCATGTGGTAGGCCTCTTTTTTGAAACTCAATAGTACAAACAGCTGCATTAAGTTAACAATGTCAATTACGGTATATAATCAATTGGAATTGACACAATAATTTTGTTTTTGGTAAATAGAGATGTGATGAAAATACCTGCTTTTAGATGTCCAAAATAATGTCTGTCTTTGAAATCTCTCATTAGGCTGTCAAGCTTTTGTTTAAAGACTCTGGTTATCGCATCAAGTCTATCTTCAGATTTCAATCCCCTATTTGCGACAAAACGTGCAATTTCCGGCCAATTTGGGTTGCACGTAAATGTTATAAAGAGGTCAGGATATCCGTATACCTTGCAGATTGTCATGACATCTAAATAATTTTGCATCATATATCTTGGGCTTCCGGTAAATGATGATGGCAATATAACTTTTTTCCCTCATAACGTGACCCCAGAATCTTCTTCCTCTGCCAATTTTGTAAGTTTAGAATATGTTTCACTTCTCAAATCTTTTTGTTGGTTTTTAACATACGACATCCTTTCAGATTCTATCATAGTGTATGCGTCAACAATAAATTGTTGGCATAGTCTCCTTGCATTAAGTATCATCAAGAAAACACCTATCCTTTCTTGCAGTCGATATGCAAAATACTCCCTCATTGTTACTCTTGTTTTCTTGTTTGTTGGTGTATGATCAGTAATACCAACATGGTATATATCTGTCCAGTAACCATCTTCTGCATACGGAAACAACAATGGGTATTGTAGTGCAAGATATGACGGGTGCAATTCACTAATTCTTCTAAGACCTCCCTCTTGTAAGTGTAAAATAATGTCTCTTTTATTAGCTGTTGTGTCAAAATCCCCGACTATCAGAGCTGCAACTTCATTAGCCGTAGGTAGGTTATAATTTCTACCATCTCGTTCTCATGTACCAATAAGGCGTAATTTGAAGTTGTTTTGGTCATCTCTTCTGACCAATCGTTCTCCAGCCATTCTGAACTGACCAACTAAAGGATTGATGGTATCCAGCATGTCGCGTAAATCAACAGTCAATTGGTGGTCTATGATATAGTTGTTTGATGTTGATGTTGCGTCGATAGTGCTGTTTAAAATGAATAAAATTACATCATGATATTGTTGTTTCTGTAAGAAATGTATAAAGATACATGAAATGACATAATTATTTATGTTGTCATACCTGACACAATTAATTCTATTTTGTATTTCATTGTTTGAGTCGTAAATATGTAACTGTGCAAAAACAGGAGGTTTATCTCCCTCTAGCAACAAACTACCCATTCTGTGGCAATTTTCTCCCTGGATCCTGTAACAATATGCTCCATATCCTTGGTTAACAGACGTGTCCTGTTTTGCACCCATAGATGTGAATGCAAACATCGAATTGTAACGCCTGATGTTATCGATGAAATCTTTGCTTTTTGGGTGGTCACCATTCATTAGTTGTCTCAACAATTGTGGTGGATTCTGAACTTCATTACCTAATTTGACCTTTCCTCTGCCACAAAAAATAGAGTAGGACTCTGTGCTTGAAGACACATTTCCCACCATACTCTCAGCATGCCACAATTGTGCGCCGCATGATTGACATGTGAAAATAGGATCTCCATGGTTAAAGTAATCTGTAAATAGATAAAGAATTAAAGTATTCAAAGTAAATAAACACATGGATTTATTTATTGGTAATATATGTTGTTTTTATAGGGATTTGTCAAAAGGGTTTAGATTTGTAGTATGGTTATTTGTAAATAATATGTGCTAAATACAACACTTTAAATGAACAATTTAGTGGTTGTACCATTAGATATGCCAATAAATAGATTCGTTTGTGCATCCTGATTGTTTGTCGAGGCTGTATTATTTAAACTCTCATGCCTTGGAGTTTTTTGCGTAGATGTTTTTATTTTATTCTGGAGCCTTTGTGATTTGTGCTTTGAAATGTGTACACCAGGTTCAATGCATCCAAGATAGGTAGGCTCTTTTGGTATTGCTGAAACAAAAGTGAATATATAAAAGTTAGTATAAAATATGTTTCTTAATTATTTGCTAAGGTAATCATAACTTTATTACGTGGTTTTGTTGGGTCTTTGAATGGTCGGCCCCTTGGTCTTTTTGCTGGTGTTGAACATTGAGAGTTTGTTTGTTCATTGTCTCCTTCATCTGTTATTTTTTTTGTTTAAGAAGGCATGCCACTTTGGCATATAAGGAAATCATTGGGATCTGTCGTAAATTAAAATTGCATGAATATAATCAAATAATTGTCATTGTAAGCAAATATATTGTGTGAATGACATGTTGGGTATTCTTAAGTAATTGAATTACCTGTTTGGATTGGGTATATTGGTGGCCGGCCTCTGCGCGTCGCTGTTTCTTGTTGGTTTTGTTTTGTTGGAGGCCTACCGCTTTGTCGAATGAGTTCTACACTCTTTATACACATCGTGTTAACTGTAAGTCTATGTGTTTTTGGTGGTCTTCATCTTGTGTTGGATTGACAAATCGTTGGATATAGTTGCCATATTACTAACAACACTCACAACTCTCTTGTGAATTTGTTAGTGTTGTATATAGTATAAAAAGGTTAAAGAAAAACCATAATAATGGTGTTAATTTTCTACTGGGTGAAAAATTATTTTAGTAATGATCTTTTAGGATATACTCTTATGTTTAAAACTAAATCATATCTAAATATAATTAATTTTTGGTGATTATCTTTTAGTGATATAACATCTATTAAGGTATCTTATACAGTAAATCGCTTATTATAAGTGTTAAATACTTACCATGTTTAATTTTCATTCTGGTTAGTATGTTTACAGGAATGTCTTTATACATTACTATATCCAAGCCTCATGGGTAATTACGATGTATAATCATTCTGTTAACATGCATAACCATTCAAATAACAAACAGGGAGGCTTAAGTATTCAAATAACTATTTCAATCATTCAAATAACATGCTGAATCTTAAAAAAAATAAAACATTAAGAAATAAGCAAACTATCTTCAATACTTTTGTAAGCACCAACAATTTTTTGTTGCGTTTCTTCTATATCTTTATTCCGAGCATCAATTTTCTTTTGATACGCCAGTATCATATCTTCATCTTTCTTGTTTTGTTCTTCGAGTCTCTTGATACGGTTGTTATAAAGTTCAACCAATGTTTTTTGAGTTCCATAATTCCCATAATGACATTTGGCCCAGATATGTTGGGGTATGTCCAAAATTTTATACTTTTCAGGCATTGGAGGAGGAGAGGTATCTCTTGATCTTTTAATTTTCTTTGAATCAGTATTTGAAGATGATGAATCCATTGGAGATTGAAACTAAAATATAATTTAGAATGAGAAGATAATAGAACTTTTTTGTTATATCTTTGTATGTATAGACTATTGAAAGTAACATTTTTTTAATTAGAAAGTCACAATGTTTAAATTGAAAAGTCGATATGCTTCCCAATTTCTATTTACGATACATTTGTTTATGTGTACGTATTAAAGATAATTTTATGGCAATTGCTATTTAAAAGCAAAACTTATCCATGTAAATATAAAGTCTATGAGGGAAACATGAATAACATAACTCATTAACATATAAGATGTAAATAAAAATACGAAAACATGCACTATTATTTTTTTTTTAAATTAAGCATTCATATAAAGTTGCATTATAACTTGTGTAGCTAGATGTATAATAACATTTAACCGCACAAGATATAATAGAACTTCATACTAAGCTAAACCCAACACATACCTCCCATGCACATCACATTTTATAAAGTAGCTTCAATTTTACTGTTTCATCTATGTGGGACATCATATATTTATTTACATCAAGCTTATAAACCCAATAGAATTTTCATAATAACACCACATATCATATTCCTTTTTGATTGTCTAACAAAAGCAGTACAATAGAAGTAAGGCAAATAAATAAATGGCCACTTAAAAAGATGAGATAACCAAATTTTTATGAATGCACTTTTTCTAAAACTTTTTAACTAAGCCGGAAGTAAGCCAAACATAACCAGCAGTACTAACTTTCAAGTTAGTTTCACTCAGTAGTACTAATAACCAACAGCAGTACTAACTTTATATGGAGAAGCACTAAAAACTTGTAGCAGCATTAAGTTGATATGAAAGCAGCATTAAGTTCCAATCGTAGCAGCAGTAATAAAGCTTAGTCAAGCAGCATTAATAACTACCAGATCATACCATATATCTTATACTATTCTATTAATAGGAAGTATATGAGAAAAACTTAAAATGAAAACCTGGCTAAAATTTACTCAACACTGTTTGACATTTAGACAGAAGTTGTAATATGTATTATATGGAAAGATGAAATATATTGTTTGTTATGGTTTCAATCATTATGCTTCAAAATGAAATACAACTAAACAAACGTTATATGTAATTTGTAATATAAAAAGCCAAATAAAATTTCAGTAATAAAATAACTGCTAAATGAAAAATAATTGTTCAATGCATATTAAATGTGGAAGGATAAAACTAAGTGCATTATGTTTCATATCACACATCCTTTTCAATGATGCTTGTGATCATTTTTTTATTCTAATGTGTATCCTCCTCTTCATCTTCTGTTTTATATAATTTTGTTGCTCAACCATTTCGCAGCTTCTTTTTTTTATCACATCCATGGGGTTTGACTATGGTAGGGACACCGTTGTTAACATCTCCTTCCTGTGTTTTAGACGATAAGAATATGTAAACTTAAAGAACCAATACATTCATTATTAATATATCGTAATAAAGGTTTTGAAAGAAATAAAATTCATGAATTATCAACCATATAAAACCTAACAAATATTGGTAATAAAAAAGTAATAGTTATAGAACAATAATAGACTTAAACATATTAAATAAAATAAAAAAAAAAGTTTTGGGCAATCTTGTTATGCTTCATCATATTTCATCCTCACTATCATCATCCTCAGTGGTTTCATAATCAATGGAGCTATCATTAATAAAGCTTGCTAAATCATTGTCATCAGGAACAAATCTCACACTATACGCATTTGAATCGACTTCCCAAACTTCTTCATCGATGTTGCTGTTGCGAATATTTTTGCCGTGCACTTTACCGTCAATATCAGGCATATCATCCCACATGTCATCGTCACTCATGTTATGTTTGTGTAAAATCTTTCTGTCATAAGCCTCATCAATGGCAGTATATTTTGAATCACCTGCGTAAATACCCAAAAAAAGAAAAAAATTATATAAATAAAATATAACTTGTAATTTTAAACCTTTTTAAACAACTTACAATTACAAATGTTATATAATTATTTTTCAACAAACAACCTGTCGAGGAGTCTTCAATGATATCTTCATCAAGGGTAGTATATTTGGATTTATAATTATCTATAGGATAAAAGGGTTCATCTAGATCATTGATGTTTGTCCAAACGGCATCTTCAGAGTTGCTATTATTCTTATCAAATTCATCATCTGTATCCTCATCAATCAGCATATAAGTCCGATGTCTTGTGATGTCTGTTTGATGTGATGTTTTAGATCGTTTTATCATAACATGGTCTTCATCATCAGACTTGTAGGATTCAAAGTACACAACATAAAAACATATTGCAAGTTATAATATATTAATGTATAAAAACAATTTATGATATTCTAATGCTAATTCATACCATTCTATCTTGTACTTGAATGTGATTAGTTGTTTTTTTGACTGCTTCAAATGCTTTTGGCTGTTCATCATCTGGTGAGATAACTTCAACATAGTTCGTGTTTATAATTTTGTTGTTTTTAAACAACCTACGTCGTTTTCGTGATTTTAAAGTAGGCTGTAAAGCGAACAAAAATTATTAACACACATGGCTTTATTTTTATGTTTTACTTAATGTTGAATAAGTAAATTTACCTCATTATCATCCGATAAAACAATAATTGGTGTCTTTGTTTTGTCCATCTCGACAGGTGTGGTTTGTTTAGGAGTTGATGAATTTTCCTTGCTCTGCATATTATTAACATTCAAAAATATGAAACTTGTATAACATGAACACAAATTAAAAATAATATAGCGAATCATACTACCTCATCATCAGATATAAACTCATCATTGGTTGGTTTAGGTGTCACCATTGTTAGTGTCTTTTGATAAGTTCAAGTTTATGTTTTGGTTCAATAAGTTACATTGAATATAGCTTTATTTATAGATTATGGAATATATTTTTGGAAGCAGATATGTTTCACATTAAATTTAAAATAAAGATATATAGTATACGTATATCTTTTTTCTAAAATTACTAATCAATAGGTCATATTTTAGGTATTGATATATTATACTTTTATTTTTTATATTATTCATAAATTCCAACAATAGGATATATTTTTGGTATTGATATATTGTATTTTTTTTGTTTTTCTAAAATTACTAATCGTTAGGTCATATTTTAGGTATTGATATATTATACTTTTATTTTTTATATTATTCATAAATTCCAACAATAGGCTATATTTTAGGTATTCATATATTGTATTTTTATTTTTTTATATAATTCATAATTTCATGGTTTTTTTTTTTTTTTTTTTTTTTAATTATTCGTAAATTCCATCAATATGCTATATTTAAGGTATTGATATATTTTATTTTGGTTGATTATAGTATTCATAATCGCATGGATTTTTTAAAGAAAATAGATAAACTTATACAGTTTAACAAAAGCATATGACATTGAAATTTATATAAAATCACATAAACATAATAAGATACATGACACATCCATCTAAAAAAGAAATTTATGTGATTTCTCTTGATCATATGCTAAATGCAGATTTTCATAGTCTATTGTTTCTGCTTCTTCTTCGTCGGTAACATATTCTTTTTCCTCGACTTCCATATTTTTGTTTCTACTCCGGTCTGCCTTGAGGTTATTTACTTTGTATTTTGATCTTTGTCTCTTGTTGCGCTTTTCAAATGTGTCCCATTTTTTCTTCCTTAACTGAGCTAATTTTGAAAAATACCACTCAGCAGGATGTTGTTTTGAGCTTGTTGCATCATCTTTTCCTCCAGCATGGATTCCTTCTAACAAACAGTAAGAAGATTATAAGATTACTAATGTTAACAAAAGTATTGGACCTGTTTTTTCATATTATGTATGATTTTAAAGTTGTTACAAAACTATAAACTAACCTGTTGATGCAACAGATTCTTTGTTTGAGAATTCATAGGGTGACTCGGTTTGAATCTTCCTGTTTAAACAAAAATAATTTTTAAAATTACAAACTATGATGGCATATGAAACATATCAGGTAGTAACCTGTTAAACTTACTTGGGATGATTTACTTCATCTTCATCTTTTGCAGCAGAATTTCTTGGTCTCTTCATTATCAGATCAATGATGAGTACAATATGGAGGTTAAAAATTGTTTGTGAATTGTGGAAGGCTGTAAAGTATGAAGTTTTATAGGCAAGAATATTGTTACGTGAATTGATAATTAATTATGAAAGTTGTAAGGTTAAACTTTGAATGTAAAATATTAAAGTTGTACACATTTATCCTTGAAACATAAATGAAGATGTTATATTATCATTAAATTATGCTTGTCATTCCATTAAAATGGTTAAAGTTAGTTGCTCAATGGATTTAATCTTGATATGTTTTTTAAAATTTTTAGCTGATTTGCTAATTTAATTCATATTATCATTATCATTTGTTTTATCTTCATTTGACATTATAAGCTAAAAATTATCATCAAATTTAAACTGTTGAAAAGTTTTTAAATTCTAAAATATATTAATAATTTTCAAATTTATTTACAGATGGCATGGATAATTATTCTTGCATTAATTAATATAAATAAATGTAGGAACATATGAACTGCAAGTTTATGTTTAATTTATAAAAATTTAAATTAAAATAAACTAAACATTCAAAATTGTAAAACATTAAGTAAGGACAAATAACCATACAAAATTGTAAATGATATCCATTGCTTTTTTAAAAGCAATTTTATTTATGCAAATAGGAAGTATATGAGAAAAACTTAATAACAATATCCATAAACTTAAGAATTTGTAAATTGCAACTAAATTGTTCAAATATTAAAAAAAATTAAAAATTTGATAAGAATGCAGACTTCTTTAACATCAAACATAGTCTTCTTTAACATCAATTATCTTTCTCCAACACATGTTCATTATGTACATCTGCTGGTGATTCATCATCCAATATTGACGTAACGCCATTGTTATGACTTGGCGTGTCATTGTCTGCATCATCTGATGGAATTAGAGTATCATCTACATGCTCTACCAATGGATCTGCAGTATCATCTGTGGCATCAACGCACGCTGCTAGACTGTCATTTGTTGTATCTACAGATGGAGCTATAGTGTCATTTGTTGGGTCCTGTTACGTTTTGTCAAAAGAAATAAAAGTTTATAGTGTATTTTTTGTTAAAATTTAATGGTTGTTATTCATGTTTAAAAATATAATGTACAATACCTCATTCATCTCAACAGAGTGTGTTGGCAATTCATCATCTGAACACTCAGAGTCATATTCCAAACCTTGAACCTCGTCATCGTCATCCTATTTTGATTCATGCATAACAATTATTATAAACTTGTTTGAAAAAAAAAAACACAGTTGTTAAATATATTTAAAAAATCAATTAATCAAACCTCTTCATCAAGAAAACCGTTCTTGAAATAGTTGATTGTATCAACATCTTCAGTCGCCTTTTCCGCTCGATATATATGACTATTTTTGGTGTGGTTAAATTCAGAAAACAAAACTTTGAAAAGATATTTCCTCCCAATAATTTGATTACGGTCATCTGGAAAGTATTCATCTGTGTTCATGCCTTCTCTTTCCATGATCTCCCATGCTGTTATATTTGTCATCTTGTGTACGCTGTTGTCAAAAATCATAACTTGTGCAGTACCACTTTCATCAAATATTCGCACAATGATCTTGAACCTACACATGTAAAGTATTTCAACCTTAGCATGCTTTATTGTATTTTTTAGGACAGATTCAAATACGAATATATATATATATATATATATATATATATATATATATATATATATATATATATATATATATATATAGGTTGTTTTAAATACCTAGATGCAACTGCATATGTTTATCCATGTTTCTTACAATACCACAGTTGTTTCTTATTCTTTGTACCTGAATTGCCTTTTGAAGCAATTGGTGTTACTCTAGTATTGCATGCTTTGCAACCTGTATAAGCCCATCCACTTTCATATTGTATACTATGCACTGTTGCATAAACTACACAATGTGAATCCTGTATTTAAATAGAGAATCATATACAAACATTATTTTACTTAATGTGTCTAAAATCAATGCTACAAAATTTTTTATATAAAATTTAAAAGAATAAATTGTATCTGACCTGTTCAATGGTACGAATCATTCCAACCAATCTCTTTACACAACCTTGCATGAATTCCACAGGCGTAACAACACGTCTGTCATGAGAATAATCTTCAATTCTGAATTCAATTGCATTATATCCCTCTTGCTCTTCATAGCTGTGGGATGTATAAATAAGTCTTCTTATAAATTTAACATGTATTTAGTTCCATATTAAAACACATATAGCACAACGTCAATGTAATTACCTTTTCCAGAAAGCCACTAATTGTGGTATATCTCTGTTTATAAATATTCTTGTGCCAAATAAAGCGTTATGAATTGACGGCTTGTCTGTGTTGTGTAACAGAGAAAGACAATTAAAGAAACTAATAACGTGAATAAAATAACTGACTTTTGCGGGCAAAATTTTAATAGGCGTTCATAAAACTTACTATCCTAATATTTTACTTTTCCCAACATCAAAAGGATGTCAATATGACCAAGCTCATCACGCTTGTTGTCGTAGTCATTCCATATTAACGCCCAATTGTCCCAAAACGTACAATCAATTCTTAAAGATCTGCAAAGCATAGCGTATAATCAATATATGATTACAATTGTATATTATTCTATATACATTATTTGAATTAAATGTAAATTTATAAAATCTACTTACTTAGCGTCTTCAATGACAATTGTCCTACGTATCTTAGGACGACCAGAACTGTTTACGGTCACTATTTTTCCATTAGCTACGATTGTTCCGATAATATCTGTTTATAATTTTTTTATTAAAAGTGTACAAATAAATTTAAAAATATTATCAACTGTTTTTTATAGTTTTTATAAAAACACATACCAACACAATCATGTTCATGATACTCATTGTCTAGGTCAAGAATACTTGAGAATGGTTCATTAATGAAGCCAACAAAGTTGTCATCCATGTGCTCAATTCGTGTAACTTCGGTTCCTTTATAAAAACAAATTTTCCAATGGTTTGGTAACAAAGGTAACCTTCCAGCATTCTCTGCTACTCCAAAATTAGAGATTATGTAACATTGACCCTCTTGTAAAAGAGGCTCAAATTTAAACATAAACTCTTTTTTTTATGTAAATCTGAATACGGTTCGACTGTTTATACAATTCAAACATTAAGGATATTTAATAAATATGTATGAATATAAATAATTATTAACTTAATTAAAGACTGTAAGGGTCGTGTTCTTCATTATGCTTGTTTGAATGCCATACGGAGATGCACCTTCCTTTAATGGCCATGTTTACATTCATCAGGTTGATATCTTTAATGAGTGTCATTGTTCGCTCTCTCATTACTAACTATGCAAAATAAAAAACAGATGATAATTTTGTACTCTATTCAAATCACAGTGTATAATGAATCAAACATTGTCAAAAAACCTGGTGTAGAACTTCTAATAGTGGACATACTGCTTCCATTGTTTTTCTTTTGACGTGAACTCCCTCCTAAAAATACACAAACATATTATCACCATGTAATTTATACAATATAATTAAATCAAAATAGAAATTAATCATTATGTTAATAGAAAACCTGTTGAAAAACTTCCATAAGATGATGTATGCATCATAGATTTTTTGCTTTGATATGTTTTTGCACTCCGTGAAGGTACATCCGAAGACGTTGTTTGGTATCCAAAATTTGTATTTTGATGTGGATTAATGGTTCCTGTCAATTAAACAATATATTATTCTTATGCTATTGTATTAATAATTTTAAAACCATTGAAAACTAAATAAACTAATATCAATAATACCTCTTGATGGACTTCTCAAATCTTTTTGTTGATTTCAAATGTAGGACATCCTTTTATATTCGATATTTGAGGTTGTTTTCCCTAGTAACACACAAAAAACAAATTATTGTATTAATAATTTATAGCCATTCTATATTTATACAAATAAATTAGTTGATTATGGCCAGATTTCAGACCTACAATTGATTTTACATACCCTTGTTATGGGTGGAAAATTTTAAAAAATAAATAACGGAATTTCAGAAACACAATACCTGACTGAGATTCAAAGTTGGAAGAATCAATCTCAGAATTTTCATGAGTGGAATGTGCTTCAAAATAGGTTGATTGATTCCCCAAATTTCTTTTCAATGGTCGACCAGATCCTGTTATTTAATCGATATAGACTTACCACAATTTAGAATATACAAACATGATTAATCAATATACTATAGGCACAATTTATAATATATTAACAAATAGTTTATAAACATATTACCGTCATGAATTGTCTGTGAGTCAAAACATGATGAGCCCTGTCCAAAACTTCTCTTTGCAGGTGGTTTAGATACTGTCAAATAATTAACACTATATATAAACACAATGTATTATTGTTTTAGATAAAACATTATTCAATATACTACCTTTAGCCTGGGTAACAACATTAGAAACATGTATTCCAGATCTTCCACCAGGTGTATCACTTTCAAACATGGAGTTTTTCATTACAGTAGAGGATGATTACTGTACCAAACTTCTCTTTGGTGCTGATTTAGAAGTTATAAATTAAGCAACACAGTATAAACACCATGTATAATGTATCTAAATAAAACATTAATAAAGATACTACCAGCTGGTTGTGTAACAACATTAGAAACATGGTGCCTAGATTTTCTACCTGGTGTATCACTTTCAAACATGGATTTCTCGATATTTGTAGATAAAGTTTTTCGAGGTTTAACTATTACAGAATCATAAACGTATGCGTCTAAATTATTAAAATTAATGAACAATGCATGTAAACCTATCTAACAACACAATACCTAGTAAAGGGGTTTTAGAGTTTTTCTTCTGCTGTATCGTATTTTTTTGTGGTTCATCAACTGTAAGCAATCACAAAACCATTATGCAATAAAACATGAGATGAATTTTACAACCACATCAATAAGAATATAACAACCCAATAAATAAATTATTTGTTAAAAAAATACCTTCTAAAGGAGCATCAGAGTTTTTCTTCTCTGATGCTCTTGTAAGCCTTGCAGAGTGTCTATGTGCCTGCATAATGTAATATATTTTTCTGAATATAGCTTTGCGATTTTTGATGTGAGAAGGATGGTTATATTGTGGTTTATATATAGTGTCAAATTAGGTTAACGATGAAGAAACTTGTGATGCTCTCCAAATAAACAGTTATCTTTAATTTGGGAACAAAAGATTTATACAGAATACATTCTAAACTTATCCTCTAAATTATATCTTCTATAAATTAAGCATATCTTTTTAAAAATACAGTATTAACATTCTCTTGAACATTATATTTATAGTTTTGGATGATATATCTCAAAAAAATAAATTGGTCTAGTGGTAAGCATCCTAATTACTCTACTAACAAATCCTAGGTTCGAATCCTGATAATTACATTTTTAATCACGGATTAAATTACAAATTTTAATTAAAAAAAAAATTATGAAAAAAGGTTGCTTACGTGGACTTATGATGTGGCATTAATGCCTGATTACTGGGCATTATGTGGCATTGATGACGTTATACACATTCTGTTTTATATATATATATATATATATATATATATATATATATATATATATATATATATATGGGGATAGCTTGGCTACAATTTTTGTAGCCAATTGGCTACAATCCTTCACAAAATACCCAAATAATAAATCAGGAACCCACAAAAAGAAACAAGGACCCACAGTTTTTAGCTCAAAATTGTAGTCAATTAGCTACAATAAATTGTAGCTAATATATTATATATATATATATATATATATATATAAGGAAGGGATCCGGTGAGAAGAAAAACTAAAATGAGAAGAATAAGAAGAATTTCTAGCCACACATTTCAAATAAGGAGAGATTTTTAAGGGGAGATGCATCTATTTTTTTAGGTGCATCTCAAATGTGTGGTTAGGGTTTTTTTAATTTTCTCATTTTAATTTTTCTTCTTATTTGATCCTAACTATATATATATATATATATATATATATATATATATATATATATATATATATATATATATATATATATATATATATATATATATATATATATATATATATATATTGGAAAAGCTAAATGGTATTATAAACAAGGCGCCAAGTGCCAACAGAAAATACAAAGAGAAACTACAAGATCATCCTAAAACCAAGAAACCAAAACTATACACACTGCGAAACCGACTAAGAAAACAACTCAAAAGGATTAGAAAATCTAGTTATTCCAGTTAACCGACTTCGAAATTGCGAGACGAGCAGCAATCCATGTTTTAGACACTCTTTGAATAGCGGGAAATTCATCCTCCTCGATAATCTTAGTATCGAATCCCCGGTAGCAAAAACCACTCTATTCCACCAATTCCATATGTCCCAAAGGGCGAGTTGAAAGACACCATTAAGAACCTTTCGAATATGGAAATCTCTACTCGATCCAATATTACCCATAGCTATATCAACAATTGAGAAACATGGAAAAGAGAGAGGGGTGGCCAAATTCCACCAACTCCAAATATTCCTCCAAATAAGGATGACCCGAGGGCAACGGATGAGACAATGATCCACCTCTTCAATTACTGAGTCACAGAATGGCCAGTAGGAGGAGGCCAAAGTGATACCATGAGAAGCAAGATTGGCACGCGTATGAAGCCTATTCAACGAAGCTCTTCATACACAAGTATTAACCTTATGGGATCTAAGAGTTATGATGATGACAATCACCAATAATATGCTCACTAAGGGAGATAGGTTGAATCCTAGATGAAAGCGCCAATTCCAGTTTCCGCACCATGCTTCATTATCGTACTTCCAACGGTCTTTCACAAGGCAATCTTTACAAGAATCAAGGGCATACAATCTCGGGAAGATGTCGATAAGACACGAACCAGCGGCACACCAAGAATCTTTCCAAAATAGAGTAGATCCACCATCCACAACTTTACGCATGAAGGATAAATTGAAAGAGCCATCAATAGCTTTAATTTTCTTAACCGCTTTAATTATATCCACCCAAATCCCACCTATCTTGAAGCTATTAAAAGGAGAATTAAAACCACCCTCCGAACCATAGAACTCGTTAATCATCGCATACCACAGAGCCTTATCATCTATTAAGAATCTCCATTTCCATTTTCCTAAAAGAATATAAGTTTTTGCGTGAAGGCTACCCACCCCCAAGCCCCCGAATTTGGAATCAAGCAAGATAGAACTCCATTTAACTCAATATAAACCTTTCTGCCCTTCTTTGAATCCCCAGAAAAAAATGAAACCTTAAAGTTTCCAATGTGTAAATAATCTTAATAGGAGCTTTAAAAAGGGACAGATAGAAGATATGAATATTTCCAATAACTGACTTAATGAGCGTAAGTCTTCCCCCTATCGAAAAAGACTTGGCTTTCCAGCTACAAATTCTATTTCTGACCTGGTTGACAACAACATCTTAACCCTCACAGAGCCGCATTTTTATATCAACTGGAAGCCCAAGGTAAATAAAGGGGTGCGAATCATGAGCACAACGAAGAGAAGCGGCAACCTCTTCAACCACATCAATTGGAACACCGACTCTGAAAATTCTACTCTTGGCCAAATTAACCTTAAGACCAGATCCTAATTCGAAACATTTAAGAATATGGATAAGGTTCTTGGCATTCCATCGAGACCATTCACCAAAAAATTGTTATGCCCCGTGCCCGATTTGACTAAAAAATTTGACTTCATGCGTAAGGGTATGAAGTGTGAAAAATGGTGACATGAAATATTCTTGGCATTCCATCGAGACCATTTACCAAAAAATACTTATCATTTCATCCGAGACATGTTTCATGTCACCATTTATCACTTTTAACCAAACCTCTAACTATTAAGAGGAGAATTAAAACCACCCTCCGAACCATAGTTTCATTTAAAAATGGTTTCAAGGTCTGAAAGGTTATAGATTTTCGTCAATGGTAAAAAGGGTAACAAAGGGTCCGTCAAAGTTAAGTCGTTTCCGCGTTAAAGTTTTAATTTTTGGTCTAAGTGGGCACGGGGCGTAACAAAAATAATGCATCATCTGCATATTGCAGAAGAGAGATGTTATCTCCATTCGACACAAGGGAGACCCCGTTATAAAGACCACTACTGCACGCCTCCAAAATGGACACCTGGAGGGCTTCAGCGACCAAGAGAAAGAGGATAGGCGATAGGGGGTCGCCTTGACACAACCCCCGTTCCATCTTAAACTCATTTGATGGAGTGCCGTTTATCATAACCGAGATAGATGCCGAAGTGAGACAAGAAAAGATCCATTTCCTCCATTTTGGTCCAAACCCCATTTATCTCTTAACGTTAAGAAGAAACTTCCAATTTACACTATCGAACGCTTTTTCGAAATCAACCTTGAAGAGAAGCAATTTTTGATTTTCTAACGAAGCCATTCTAATTACTTCATTAGCAAGAAGACAACCATCTAAAATTTGCCTACCTTTAATGAACGCCGATTGGTTTGGTACGACAACTGAATCAATGACCCGACCCAAACGAGAAGCAAGCAACTTTGAGATGACCTTGTAAACACACCCAATTAGGCTGATAGGGTGATAATCCAAGAAACCAAGGGGGTCATTCTTTTTAGGAATCAATACCACAAAGGAGGCATTACACCCATTAGCCAAACCACCTGTTAACTCAAAGTGTTTCACACACTTCCAAAAGTCAAACTTGAACACCTCCCAATAAGTTTTAATAAAGTTGAAGTTGTAACCGTCCGGACCCGAGGCTTTTGACCCGGCACAACACCAAACGGCATCCTTCACTTCATCCATAGTCTCTTTTTCTAGTTCTCATTTTTAGAGTTTTTAAGTAAAAATATTTTCTCTTTATACATAGTATAGATATAGATAAATAACATTATACTATTCTTTTTAAAGTAAAACTAATTTTAGTACCAAAAACTACATACATGAACAAGATAATAAACTAGCTGTTATGAATCAGCAACTCAAGAAAACATATATCTATTATTGGTCACCAATTTTTTCAATCCTAGACTAATAAATAATAATGTTGCTACATATTACTTTAGTGTAATTTGTGAAATCTATAGTACTTTGTAGTAGTATAAATATCCAAGCAATCTATGCAATAAACTTGCACCAAAGTTCACCATTCTAAGGTAACTTACACTTCTCATCTCTTTAATACTTCTATAATGGTTCTTTAATGATAGTTGGAGGTTATTGATTATATCGGTAATCTTGTGATAAAACTAGTTAATTATAACACGTTATCAACACGATCTTTTACAATCATTATAATCTAGATGGGTTAAGAAAATCTATCAAATGACACATTTTCAAAAAAAAACACACTTTTTGAATCTGTAAGCCACAAAAGCTATTGTTTATAATTCTCAGAAGGTATTGCTTTTCTTCAAACACATTACCGTATGCAAAATCTATATTTTTGTAAGACCAATTTATAAACCAAAAAGAAAAAAAAAATGTATAGTCTTTGTTTTTGAACAATTATTTGTCCCACGAAATATGGGATCATTATACGTGTGTTTTTTATTGAAAGCGACCCGCAATATAAATTTAAATAAAAAAAATAAAAAATAAATAAAACCACAAAAATGTACTATATGTAAACAATGCAAACATTTAATAGATTGAGACCGCTAACATTTCTTGTTTATTTCTTAAGCTTACTTTTACGTTACCTCTCATTTACATAATTTATTTACTCTAACATATATTCTCATTTTCTAAATTTTTAGTCTTAGAAATATAAATTGTCGTACATGCATACTAATCTTTATTCTTATATTTACTAATCTATGTTTTATGTCAATTCTTTAACCCGAATTTTTATTTAATAATTATCTCGTATAGATTTATTTATATAAAATCATTTTGAATATCTAAATACACAACGGCTATATAAAGGTTGTAAATGGAAACAAACAGCGTCACAATGACTCTGTTTTTCACTATAAATAGACAACTGATGATCTTTGTTTTTCTCACAAAAATAAAGCTTCTTCTTTCCCAAACTCAAAATCAATCAAGAGTTTTTCTAAAAAGATGGTTAGGCCGGTTTTAGTTGTCATCATTTTAGACTTGTAGTACGATTGCTACTCATTTACCCCCTTGTTAATCTCCCTCTCGGAGAATTATATTTTTTCTTAGGCTTGTTCATATTTTAAATTTTCCCACTGCTATGTATTGCACTTTGCATCGATATTAATGGAGTCCTGCTTATTCATATTTGATGTTGACGGAAAAAACTATATGCCATGGGTTATAAATGCTTAAATGCATCTTGAATCTATGGAAATTGCAAACACCATAATAGAAAATAATTAAATTCCATCACATGATAAAGCAAAGGCAAATATGTTTCTTCACAAACATATTGATGATGCACTAAAATTTGAATATCTTACAACCGATGATCCAAGTGTTTTTTTGGAAAGATCTTAAAGATAGGTTTGATGATAAAAAGGAAGTTTTACTTCTAGTTGTTATAAAAGAGTGGAGATATTTAACATTCCAAGACTTTAAAAGAGTCAATGAATACAACTCTGCTTTGTTCAAAATTTGTTTACAGTTTAAAATTTGTGGACAAAATATTACTGATGCAAATATGTTGGAGAAAACTTATTCCACGTTTCATGCATCAAACATGACTTTGCAACAACAATACTGATTGCAAAATTTCACAAGGTATACAGAGCTAAATGCATATCTCATTATTGTTGAGAAGAATAATAAGATTTTGATGAAAAATCATCAGTTTCACCCCACTGGATCATTGGCATATCGTCAATTGAATATTACTAAAAATGATCCCAACAGCTTTATATGTGGGCAGAGCCAAAGTCATGAAAAAGGTCATGGTCATTTTGGAAAAAACAATTCTCACAGCCATAACTGTTCATTCGATCAAAATAAGATGTGTGGCCGAGTTTATACTCATGGTCATGAATTCACCCATGGTGTTAGTCAAAGAACCAACAATTATGCTCCATGAAATAATAAGGCCAAAAATGTGAGGAAGCCAAAACATAATGGTGAATTTGGTATATCGCTGAAAATCAATGGTTCATGCATTAAATGTGGTACCTTAAACCACTCGGCAAAAGCTTGTCGAACAGCCCCACACCTTTGTGAGTTTTATCAAGCATCTCTGAAAGAAAAAGAGAGAGGGTTCAATATTGAAACAAGTTGATTCTGGAAACACTAACTTGAATTCCTCATAATTTGTCGATGACTTGAAACTTTGAAATCGACATCCTTGAACTACATATATTTCCCTTTTTAGTAACTATGTATTTCCTATTTCATAACTAAGATTTACCTAATATATTCCCTTTTTTTCAATAATGTGATCTTATTATTATAACTCTTACTACGCACTTATTATTATCTTTTGACAATTGAAGTTTAATATGAACTCCAACGGATAAAAAACATTTGTGAATGTTTTCAAAAAATAATGGATACACTTAATATGATAAGATGGCCTAGCTGAATCAAAAGTTACGATTATGTCATATACTGTATGTTTGTTTTATTTATCATATAATTTTATTTGCTTGCATATGAGACATTTGATTAATTGATTAAAAACAAATAATGTATTTTGCAAATAGTGCAACTTCACTAGTATAGAACATGTTTTACTCTTTGTTCATACTATTGGCTAATTTGCATATTATATTGAAATAAGTGAAAGCCATTAAAGTTGTAGAAAACTAGAAGGGGGGGGGGAGGTTGAATAGTTTTACCAATTAAAACTTCGTTTTAAAACTTATAGATCGGCTTATGTCAATCTAGTTTTGACGTGTTCGATATTGATAGTAGAAAAGCATATAAAGCTAAACTAAGAGAGAGGGATAGAGAGACACAACCACAACACAAGTATTTATAGTGGTTCGGATAGAAGGACACCTTCCTTGCCCTACTCCACTCCCCGAGTATCCAACTAGAGAGTTTCGTAAACACTACAAGACAAACTCTTTTCATCGGCAGAGAAGCCTTCACAACGTCGCTTACACTTTATCCGGTACAAATCCAAATACCGAGCTCTTCCACGAGGTAGAGCCAAACCTTCATCGCCTATACTTTATCCGGTATAAGGCTAGATATCGGGTTCCATTACAAAGGAACCAACATCCTTTTACACCTAACAACTCAACACATCTACAACACCCTTGAGGAGAAGAAAGAACAAGATGCACTTCTGTGATCTTTAAGAAAAGAAGAATTTTGGCTACTCATGTCACGAGCTTGCAAGTCTCTGAGAGGTTGTGATCTTGCCTTTTAGAAGGAACCTAGAGAATCACAAAGAAAGACTACATAGAAAGATCCTTGGATATGAGGTTAGAGAGTTTATAACATAGACAATAGATATTACTAAAAGGGGTGAGGAGTAAGAGAGAAATGCCTCAATATTTATAGGCAAACTGAGCACTGTTCACCCGGTTCTGGCATATCCCTTCCCAAAGGGATCCGGCTAGTGTAAACCCAGGGATCCGACTATTTGGTATCATCAGTCCGGACTTTGGGTTAGAATTCCAGATTTTGGGTTAAGGGTTATGATCCATGGTTTATGTGATGTCATGCATGATGTCAAAGACATCTTGGGTCATGGGTTATGGACTTTGGGTCATGAATCATGGGTTTTACCCATTTAGGTGTCATGCATGATGTCATGCAATATGTTATGGGTTATGGATCAAGCTCCATGGGTTATGGGTTATGGACTTGGTTTTTGGGTCATGGATAGTCCAAGTCTTTCCTAGTTCATTTTCACAAGTTACATTTATTTTATAAAATGTAAGTAACTAAGTTACTTAAGTGTTTTTATAAAATGGTTTAGATTTTATTTAAAGTTGTTAACTAAACATGGTTAAGGTTTATTTGTTTAGTGAAATGAGTTAGTAAACTTTTGGCTCAAAGCGTTACGTATTTTATTTATCTCGTTAAAATGATTTTACGTTTGTTATCGACAAAACATTAGAAGATCGTAAAATATTGATGCAAATAATGTCCTAAAAACGTTATTTATATCTTTCGATAACTCCACGTTTTGATGATAACAGAATGTGAAAACACTTTACGTCAAAATTAACGTAAACAAGTTTTTAGTCAAAATATCCCGTTTCTACGTAAATCACTCTAGGTAAGAACATACAAATTTACAGCTTGAAAAATGATCAAAGAAGTGAATTTGTGTTTCAAACTTCACATTTTTAATGTGACAAAACATTTTTTCAAAAATATACTTTACAAATTATTTTTGAATTATAAAGAAATGTTTTAATTAGAAAAATAAGTTTAAAAATCATAACAGCTATTTTCCCCCCAAATCAGCTTCAAACTTCCCCAAATAATCTTTCACCACTAAAAACAAAAACTGGAGCATCCTTTGTCTGGCACGGTACCACTAAATTTAGTGGTATCGTATGGTATTTAGTGGTACCGTCCCACTGTAATGGGCACATTTTCTCTGCCTATAAATACCAGTCCACTTCACAATTTTTGGGTATCCTTTTTCAAACAAAACTTTCTGAATTTAATCCTCCATTTACACTTACATTTCATTGATCATTAGTTAGTTTTCTTTTGTTTAAAGAGTGATCCTTTCATCCAACCAAAGATCACCTTCATTCCTCTATTACTCAAGAGAAGAATACAAAGTATCAAGAAGATACAAGGTGTTAGAGTCTTTGTGTAGTGCACTTCCATTACTTGTTGTTTGCTTGATTGTATCTTGATATACATCAAGTGTCATACTCTTGTTTAGTCATCTTGTGTGGGTCATTGTGATCATGTTGAGATCTTGGAGATCTCTTGTAACTTGTGTGTTAGTGTGTTGATCAAGTGGATCAAGAGTAGAGTCTGAGGATTGTGTTGATCGTGTGATAAGTAAGGGTCATGTAGATCATGTGAGAAGTTAGGATCGTGTAGATCGTGAGTGAGATTGGTGCTAGCTATATTAGTACTCGAAATTTAGCTTAGTGTCGGAAATTGTGATAAGCGACGTTGTACGGTTTTCTCCGCCTGAAGGGAGCTTTGTTGACATAGTGCTTAGAACTCTCGAGTTGGGTACTCGGGGAGTGGAGTAGGGCGAAGAAGAGTTTCGTGACCGAACCACTATAAATCTCGTTGTCTTGGTTTGATCTTTCCATCTCATCTCTTTATACTTATTATTTATATTAGATAGTTTGATGTTGTATTTTTCGAGTTATATAACTTATATCTAGATTTTACCAGAATGTTAAACTAATACACACGTAGGAAAGTGCACCTGTCGTATGCTAGTATAGCAATGGTAAGAACCGAGAGTCGTATCCCACGACGGTATGATTATTCGAATTATAGATCTTGAATGCTAGTTAAACTAATTAACAATAAAAACTAAAAGGGGGGAGATGCTTATAAGATAAAGTATAAGCTACATGAAAAAAGATTTAAAACTAAATAACAAATAAAAGCGACAAAAGTTAAGTTGTAAACAATTGATGGAAAATGTATTCACTTAGATTCGGTTCCCCCTAGACTTTGGATAACAATTTGATTAAATAAAAGATAAGATCATATTGTATGGTTATTTTTAATGTAGAAAAGACTCCTTGATCGACTTGTCTAAACCTACAACTATTGGAAAGTTAATCCGAATGTCCTCGCGACAACCCCCTCAAGTTATGCATTAAGCCTATTCAACTAATAAATGAGATTTAATGGATATGTTTAATGGTTAAAAACATATAGTGATAACAATAGTTGTCACTACTTGTAATCATGCACACATGTTCGATTTAGAAACTTAACGTTTCAAACCCTATTACCATGTCTAGTCTCAAGCCTTAATCATTTAATTGCTCAAATGATCAAGAATAAATATCATACACATACGGATTGTCATCATAATACTCATACAATACTCACGATAAGAAACAATAAAAATCATAATCAAACACATATGGTTCTTTATTAAACTCAATAATCATCCATATAACCAATAATCAAGTCGCTAAAAAATGTTATCCATCATCTAGGGTTCATCTACTCTAAGCAAATACTATGGAATTTAGCCAAGCATAATAAAAAGAATAAACATAACAAGAATTAAATAAAGGTTCAACATGATATTTAAACAATAAAAGTTCAAACCGAATAAAACTTGTGATCCCGTGTTTGCGTCTGATTAAATGCCAAACCAAAAGTGAATTAAATAAAGGTTCAACAAAGGGAACGAATTGCCTTTTGCTGTTCTTGTTCCAGCCGTCAAAAAAGTAGAACTATGTTTTTCTCTAATTTTTCCTTGCGTCGAACACAGCAGCCTAAAAGTAAAAACACTCCTTTCTTTATTCGCTTCCTCTGTGTCCTTTGTTTTAATGATATCCGTATGGTAAAAGATGGTAGTAGCCCCCATCTTTATAAGGGATAAAACCCCATTTTTTATTTCTTGTTGTCCAATCTAAATCCCAACAGGCCATAGGCCTTATTCTTCTTTGCCTCATGCTGCGTCCAATATATTAAACACAAGGGCCACCAATTTGTGTTAATTGGGCTTCCATCAAATTAAATAAATATTGAGCCTTATCACCAAATCACGAGCTGGTCTTTTGAGCAGAATTATCCACCAGCTAAATTCTGATTTTCTTGCACTTTATATTTTTAATATGTACAATTCTTTTCTTCTTTCCGTGGCCTTTTGAATCAACTAAAACGGGCTTCGGACGAAAAAGTTATGATCAAAATAGTGCAACAACGTCCAAAGCTTCACTTTTCTTTACTTTACTTCAATTCATGTCAATTTCCGTGTCTTTTCACCAATTGCTCCATTTTTACCTACGATGCGAAATAATAAACAATTAAGTACCATTTCTTATATAAAACAAAATAAAAAAACATTAATTGTGAGATAAATGATGCATATGAACACTACCTATTTGATCACATCAAATATCCCCCCACTTGACTTCTACTTGTCCTCAAGTAGACTCCCAATTTCAACTTATAAAAACATCTCCCAAACAAAAGTCTAGGAAATAAATCTTAAATAAATTACTCAATCAAAAGTACGCACAACCAAGCACCTCACGAATAGGAAATGAAAACACTCAAACCGCTCAAACTAGTCTATGTGGTAACATTTAGTGAATCGCTCAATTGCTCGGTCTTGGCGAATATTCTATCATAAGCTTGGCAAGGATACATATCTCCACCACTTGAGTCTAGACACAACTAATCTAAAAGGCAAATGGGTCAAAACAATTATGGCTTACGGGTTAAGGGTAGGAATTAGACATGGGATAACATATATGAATTGGTGCAAAAATAAAAGAACAAAACAAATAGATTAAAGTCCAAAAACAAACCAAATGTTGCTAGCTACATTCTTACCACCAACCCAAAGAAGACTCTTATCATGGACTAACTCACGCTTTAACACGGATAAGCACACTTTAGTGACACACGAATTATACTCAAAGAAATCACGATATCATCATCGACATACCTAATTGGCTCAACCAATCAACCAACTCCCATTCATCCCAAGAAATACAAAAATAGTGGTTTATTGTGACGACTAATACAAACTAAAAAAAAACGCATAGTTGGTTTATTGTGACGACCAACTAAAAATAATATTGAGTTGGCTTAGATGACGTACCAACTACACAATCTCTCATTTTTTTCTTCTTTTCTTTTTTCTTTTTTTTCTTTTTTTTTTCTCATTTCTTTTGGCTCACAAATCACAAAAATTAAGAATGGTAATAATGGTTCATAACTTTACCATTTCACGAATAATAATACATCTTGAATAAACTTGGAACAAATAATCAAACTCGGATGACATCATACAGGTGAAAGTAAGACAAACCGATATACATACTAACACCTACTTTCACATTCCCATTGCATTGTGCAATTTCCCGACCAAAATCTCTCTCAAGAAAAATCGAACGAAAACTCACACGAAACACAGGAAATACAACCAAATACATACCAGTAACTAGCAACCAACCATAGGACTTAATCTACACGGTAGGCTAAGGTGTAATGGTGTAACGAAACATAAACATATAATGTGAGTAACAAACGAAAGGAAAGGCTCAACAGGTTTTCTAATGTATCTTACTCTAATAATGAGAGTAACAAATTAACTAACCAGTGTAGTTAGTTAATATAAACATAAACATGTAAACTACATGGGCTATTTGGGTGAATCCTAATAATTTGCCTTCTAAACTAGTCAACATCGATTACACTAAGTTTCCTTAATGCAATGCTCATTATTGTGGTCTCGACGCGATATGCCAAGCCAAGTTCTAAAGTCTACTACAAGCCACCGGCACACTCATATTTATGTGGAATTTATGTATGATGGGGAAAACGGAATAGGCTCAAATCCTCACAATATGTAATAAGGGTTATGTGTGCGGGTTATGTGACTAGTGATCTACGAAAAACATGCCAAAATTTTTAAAAATTAAGCATAAATTAAGCATTTTTCGTAAAACTAAGGACAATTAGAATTCGAATTCTATTCCCCTCCCCACACTTAATATGTACAATGCCCTCATTGTACAAATATCAAATAAAATATGGGAAAAATAGAATTAGAAACGGAATACTCCCCTGATATTTCTTGATATGGAATGTGTGCTCGGTATGTATCCGTTACATGTTGCTCCAAGAGTTTGAATGTTGGCTAAATCATCTTTAAACAACCTGTATAGATATCCAGCAGCAAAACATAGCTCAAACAACAAATGCGTAAAATGGATAAAACAATATATTATAACCAATCTATCATTTAGAGCACAACATTCAAATATTTATTTATTTTTTATTATTTTTTTTTTGTATTTTTTTTATAAAGCAAACTAAGACAAAATAAAATTCAAACAAAAACTGTAATAAAAACTAAAAATAAAATAAATGCAGATAAATCAACTTAAAATTCAAAATGCAAAATATACAAAATTGCTTTGTTTATAAATGAGTCGTTAGCTCGACTGCACCCCGCATTTAGTTGTTCTTGGGGTGTAGGTCGAGGATTTCCTCGCCATCCTTGTCCAACGGGCTCTCCAAATAATGCTTTACTCGATGCCCGTTAACCTTGAAGCTTCCCCCACTCGGATCCTCCAACTCCACAGCATCATGTGGAAAGACTTGTTTAATTTTAACCGGTCTACTCCAACGTGACCTAAGTTTTCCCGGGAATAACTTCAATCATGAATTGAACAAAAGAACACGGTCTCCTTGCTTAAACTCCTTATTAAGCTTAATGTGTTGATCGTGCCATTGTTTTGTTCTTTCCTTGTAGATCATCGAATTTTCATAGGCCTGATTGCAAAATTCATTTAACACATGAATTTGTTTGAATTGATGATCGCCCGCAAGAAATAGATCCATATTGCATGATTTAATTGCCCAATAAGCTTTATGTTCAAGTTCCACGGGCAAATGACATGCTTTTCCGTATACTAGCCGAAAGGGATTGGTACCTATGGGCGTCTTATAGGCGGTTCGAAATGCCCATAGTGCATCATCTAATTTCTCAGACCACTCTTTCCTATTATTTCCAACGGTTTTCTCCAAGATCCTTTTAATTCCTCGATTTGTCACTTCCACTTGCCCACTCGTTTGTGGGTGATAAGGTGTTGCAAATCTATAGGTCACCCCATAGCGTTGCAATGCCTTTTCTAATTGGCTATTGCAGAAGTGTGTTCCCCTATCACTAATTAAGGCCTTTGGGGAACCAAATCGAGAGAACAACCGTTTCAAAAACTTAACAACAACCCTAGCATCATTAGTTGGTAGAGCTTGTGCCTCTACCCATTTCGAGACGTAGTCTACTGCCACTAGGATATATTTGTTACCATGGGAATTGGGAAATGGTCCCATGAAGTCAATACCCCACACGTCAAATATGTCACATACTTGAATAATGGATTGGGGTACCTCATCTCGCCTTGAGATATTTCCAGTCCTTTGACACGCATCACAAGATTTTACAAAATTGTGTGCGTCTTTGAATATGGTGGGCCAATAGAAACCTGCTTCGAAAACTTTTCTCGCAGTGTTAGCTACAACATTGTGTCCTCCAGTTGGTCCACTATGATAATGCTTCAAATTTTGCATAGCTTCCTTTCCATGCACACACCTCCTGATAACCTGGTCTGCTCCAACTCGAAAAAGATATGGATCTTCCCAAAGGTAATACTTAATATCAGCAAAGAATTTCTTCTTTTGTTTATAAGACATTCCCTTTACAAGGGTCCCCCCAGCAAGATAGTTTGCGATATCGGCAAACCATGGGTACTCATCATTTCCATCAACATACATTAAAGACTCGTCGGGGAATATATCATTAATATCAGATACGCTTTTCTGCATGTGGGTTCTCCAACCTAGATAAATGGTCCGCTGCTACATTCTCAGCACCACTCTTGTCTTTGATTTCAATATCAAATTCTTGTAGCAGAAGTATCCAACGGATCAATCTGGGTTTAGCATCTTGTTTGTTGAACAAGTACCTAAGGGCAGCATGATCGGTGAACACGATGGTCTTAGACAAAACCAAATAGGACCGGAATTTATCAAATGAAAATACGACAGCTAGCAACTCCTTTTCAGTTGTGGTATAATTTTGTTGAGCTTCATTTAGAGTTTTGCTAGCGTAGTATATTGGTTGGAACTTCTTCTCTCTTCGTTGGCCTAAGACGGCTCCAACCGCATAGTCACTTGCATCACACATCAACTCGAATGGAAGGTTCCAGTCAGGAGCCACCATAATGGGTGCGTTAACAAGCTTCTATTTCAACAAGTTGAATGCTTGTATACATTCAGAACAGAAAACAAACGGGGCATCTTTCTCTAATAGTTTGGTCATTAGACGAGAAATTTTAGAGAAGTCTTTAATGAAATGCCTATAGAAACCGGCGTGTCCTAAAAAACTTTGAACATATTTGACCGATGTTGGTGGAGGTAATCTGGCAATGGTGTCAATCTTTGACGAAATCTACCGGAAACACAAATTGATCAACCTTAACCAACATGTTCTCCACGATTCCTGGTGGATATTTAATCGACCAATCAGCGAGTTGAATGGTCATACGTGTGTCAGTTTTGGTTCACCTAGACCAAGCTTGGCATACATTGAGTAAGGCATCAAATTGATGCTAGCTCCTAAGTCTGCTAAAGCATTATTTAAACTTAAATTTCCGATTAGGCATGGAATGGTGAAACTTCCAGGATTAGACATCTTCTTCGGTAATTTGCCATCCAAAATGGCAGAACATTCTTCACTCATTACGACAGTGGACAAGTCCACTAACTTCTTTCTGTTAGTTAGGAGGTCCTTCAAGAATTTCGCATATTTTGGCATTTGCGAAAGGGCCTCAACAAATGGCAAGTTGACATTCAATTGCTTGAATAAGTCAAGAAACTTACCATACTGTTCTGCCTCCTTTTCTTTCTTGTACCTTCTAGGATATGGGAGTTTTGGTTCATACAGTTTAAGAGGAGGTTTGACATGTGTTGTGCTCGGAGAGCTTTGGGGTTGCACCTTGTCATTTACCTCTCCGTTTACCGGTTTGACAACATTTTCGTTAGACGAGAAAGGAGGATCAGTAGTTTGCTTACCACTTCTAGTAGTAACAGCATTCACATGTGCATTCGGATTAGTTTCTGTGTTACTTGGTAAGCTTCCTGGTTGCCTTTGAGACAACATCTTTGACATTTGACTCATTTGGGTTTTCAATTCTTGAATTGAGGCTTGTTGTTCTTTCATGATAGCATTTTGTCCAGCGACGTATTGAGTCATCAATTCCTCAAAATTGGACTTCTTTTCGTTGTGTTGTTGTTGAGGTTGTTGGAATGGTGTGTGGTTGGTCTGGTAGAATCCCGGAGGACCTTGCTTGTATGACAAGGTGTTACCGTGCGACCCACCAGCTTGAAAATTTCCTTGTCTTTGGTTTACCCAACAAGCATCCTCAGACAAGCTCATTGGTTTGTCATCACAATCCTTTGTCAAATGAAGACCACCACAACACTCATATCCTACTTGCATAGCATTTAGCTTATCAAACTTCTTATTAAACATAGCCATCTGATTAGTCAAAGCGGCTATCTCGCTCACTCCATCAGCTTCAACAGCCTTAACTGTAGCTTTTCTGCTCACTCCATCTGGTGGTGCATACCACTCATGAGTATGTAACACGATGTCTTCAATCAATTCATAAGCCTGATTGGGGGTCTTATGCATGATTGTCCCTCCAGCTGAGTTGTCAATCGTGTTTCGTGTAGGTCTATCGATACCTTTATAGAAAGTTTGCATGATCTTGTGTTTACTGAGACCATGCTGAGGACATTGACGAAGATACTTCTTCAGTCGTTCCCAAGCCTCATAAAGAGTTTCACTCAGTATTTGAACATAATTAGTGATTTCACTTAGAAGCTTTTCGGATAAAGCGGGTGGAAAGAATCGGGCTAATAATTTCTCTTGCATTTGGTCCCAAGTGGTGATGGAACCTGGTGCAATCGACTTGAGCCATTTTATAGCAGTGCCCGTGAGAGTGAATGGGCATACGCGAAGCATAATCGCGTCTCCATCTACATTTTTGATTTTGAAAAGCTCGCAAATTCCTAAAAATGTGTCGATGTGATTGTTCATGTCTTCTCCTAACGCGCCACTGAATTAGCAATGATTAAGGATCATGTGCATGAATTGACCCTTAATTTTGAAGTTGTCAACCTTGAGTTCGGGACGAGCGATTGCGGAACTCGCCCCCGTTCGAATAGTTTTGGCCAGTTCGGCCATCGTGCGGGTATCGTCTCCCATCTCTTTCTCCTCTTCTTTTTGAAATTCGGTATCTAAGTCAGACTCGAATTCGGAATCCTTTTGAGGGGTTCCAACAGAATCAACTACTTGCTCCTTATTAAGAAGTTTGCGAAATGCTCGCTCGGGATTGGAAAGTGGTGATACGATTTCAGACGTATCTTTTCTGGTCATCCACTGCACAAATGTGCAAGAATGACGAGAAACAAAAAAAAATGAAAAAGAACGTTACGCGAAAAACATTTAAAATGAAAGAAGAAAATAAAAAGAACTTTCAAAGGAATAAATTCCAAAGAAAGGATCGATTAACTAACAACTTAATCTATAACTCAAAATGAATGCACCATCCCCGGCAGCGGCGCCAAAAAATTGATGTTGTATTTTTTGAGTTATATAATTTATATCTAGATTTTACCATAATGTTAAACTAATACACACGTAGGCAAGTGCACCTGTCGTATGCTAGTATAGCAATGGTAAGAACCGAGAGTCGTATCCCAAGACGGTATGATTATTCGAATTATAGATCTTGAATGCTAGTTAAACTAATTAGCAATAAAAACTAAAAGGGGGGAGATGCTTATAAGATAAAGTATAAGCTACATGAAAAAAGATTTAAAACTAAATAACAAATAAAAACGACAAAAGTTGAGTTGTAAACAATTGATGGAAAATGTATTCACTTAGATTCGATTCCCCCTAGACTTTGGATAAAAATTTGATTAAATAAAAGATAAGACCATATTCTATGGTGATTTCTAATGTAGAAAAGACTCCTCCGTCGAATTGTCTAAACCTACAACTATTGGAAAGTTAATCCGAATGTCTTCGCGACAACCACCTCAAGTTATGCATTAAGCCTATTCATTTGATTAATGGGATTTAATGGGATATGTTTAATGGTTAAAAACATATAATGATAACAATAGTTGTCACTACTTGTAATCATGCACACATGTTCGATTTAGATTACTTAACATTTTAAACCCTATTACCATGTCTAGTCTCAAGCCTTAATCATTTAATTGCTCAAATGATCAAGAATAAATATCATACACATATGGATTGTCATCATAATACGCATACAATACTCACGAAAAGAAACAATAAAAATCATAATCAAACACATATGGTTCTTTATTAAATTCAATAATCATCCATATAACCAATAATCAAGTTGCTAAAAAATGTTATCCATCATCTAGGGTTCATCTACTCTAAGCAAATAGTATGGAATTTAGCCAAGCATAATAAAAAGAATAAACATAACAAGAATTAAATAAAGGTTCAACATGATATTTAAACAATAAAAGTTCAAAACCGAATAAAACTTGTTATCCCGTGTTTGCGTCTGATTAAATGCCAAACCAAAAGTGAATTAATTAAAGGTTCAACAAAGGGAACGAATTGCCTTTTGCTGTTCTTGTTCTATCCGTCAAAAAAGTAGAACTATGTTTTTCTCTAATTTTTCCTTGCGTCGAACACAGCAGCCAAAAAGTAGAAACACTCCTTTCTTTATTCGCTTCCTCTGTGTCCTTTGTTTTAATAATATCCGTATGGTAAAAGATGGTAGCAGCCCCCATCTTTATAAGGGATAAAACCCCATTTTTTATTTCTTGTTGTCCAATCTAAATCCCAACAGGCCATAGGCCTTATTCTTCTTTGCCTCATGCTGCGTCCAAATATATTAAACACAAGGGCCACCAATTTGTGTTAATTGGGCTTCCATCAAATTAAATAAATATTGAGCCTTATCACCAAATCACGAGCTGGTCTTTTGAGCAGCATTATCCACCAGCTAAATCTTGATTTTCTTGCACTTTATATTTTTAATATGTACAATTCTTTTCTTCTTTCCGTGGCCTTTTGAATCAACTAAAACGGACTTCGGACGAAAAAGTTATGATCAAAATAGTGCAACAACGTCCAAAGCTTCACTTTTCTTTACTTTACTTCAATTCATGTCAATTTCCGTTTCTTTTCACCAATTGCTCCATTTTTACCTACGATGCGAAATGATAAACAATTAAGTACCATTTCTTATATAAAACAAAATAAAAGAACAATAATTGTGAGATAAATGATGCATATGAACACTACCTATTTGATCACATCATAGTTTAGCTTAGTGTTCATATTGGTGTTAATTGATTTCACAAAAGAATTGAATCAA
The DNA here is from genome assembly GCA_021014915.2 of Artemisia tridentata subsp. tridentata. Taxonomy (NCBI): domain Eukaryota; kingdom Viridiplantae; phylum Streptophyta; class Magnoliopsida; order Asterales; family Asteraceae; genus Artemisia; species Artemisia tridentata. The sequence continues at coordinate 318,422,407 of CP139507.1, read as the reverse complement.
AGTTTTTCAAAGAAACTATTTTTATTTTAATTAAGGAAAATAAATCGGTAAAACTATTCAACCCCCCTTCTAGTTTTCCACAATTGGTACCAGAGCCACGTCAGGCAAGATTTTAAAATAAATTATATTTTAAAACTTGAATCGATCAATGGATTTCGACAAATATCAAGAAGGGAAATCTATGCAAAGACCACCACTTTTTGAATTCGATTGTTTTATATATTGGAAAACAAGATTCGAAACGCATGTGAAATCAAAAGACATTGATCTTTGGCATGTTATTACCGAGGGTGACTTTCAACCGATTGAAAAGAATCCGGAAACAAAAAGGGATGAAATAGTTCCCTATAATAAACAAAGTGATAACCTTAAAAGAAAACTAGCCAAAAATGATGAGGCTAAAATGATGATTTACAATGCTTTGCCGAAAAAGGAATTTGAAAGAATTTTTATGTGTAACACGGCAAAAGAAATTTGGAAAACTTTGTTAGTCACTCATCAAGGTAATAATCAAGTCAAAGAGAACAAGATAGATCTTCTTGTGCAACAATATGAACAATTTTCCATTCCGAAAGATGAATCTATTGATAATGCCTTTGCTAGATTTAATACTATTATTACTAGTCTTAAAGTTCTTGATGAAGGTTATTCTAGCAAGAACTATGTTAGGAAGTTTATTAGGGCTCTACATCCCAAATGGAGAGCAAAGGTCACCGCCATTGAAGAGTCAAAGAACTTGGCGACATTATCACTTGATGAACTTATAGGAAACTTGAAGGTTCATGAAATGATAATCAATAAAGATTCCGACATAGTCAAAGGCAAAAGTGAGAAAGTTAGATCTCTAGCATTGAAAGCCAAGAAGGAGTCTAGTGATGGGGAAAGTTCAGATTACGATAGTGAAGATGAAGAGTATGCATTAGCGGTTAGAGATTTTAAGAAGTTCTTTAGAAGAAGAGGTAGATTTGTAAGACAACCTCGTGAAGAAAAGAAGACGTTCTCAAAGAACCGAGATGATAAGAAAGGAAAAAATGATAGAAAATGTTTTAGATGCGGAGATCCTAATAACCTCATCCGAGAATGTCCTAAACCACCGAGAACCAACAACCAAAGAGCTTTTGTAGGAGGCTCTTAGAGTGATAGCAGTGAAGAAAATGAAGAGAAGCCCAACGACGAAACATGTCTTATCGCTCAAGCTTCAAATGAGGTACATTCTGACTCTTCTTACTACAGTGATGATGATTCTTCAATAGATGGCAACTTACTATATGATGAATATAATAAACTATGTGAAGTAAGTTCTAAAATCATAACTAGAAACAAGACACTAAAAGCAACTTTTCATAAACTCGAAACGGAAATCCTAGAACTAAAAGACCAAGTCAAAAGACTTGAGAAAAGGAAAGTATGTGATGTTGGGTGCGAGTCATGTCATAATCTTAGAGTAGAAAACGTAGAACTTAGGAAAAATGCATTAAAGATCATTTACTTTGAAAAAGGAACAAAAGCACTTGATGATATGTTAGATAACATAAGACATAGCGAGCATGTCGGTGCGGGTCTAGGTTTTAATCCTAATGAAGCTTCGACCAGCAAGACAAAACAAGTAAAATTTGTTAAACCTACAAGTTCTGTTGAAACAGGGGACGGTACCATTAAAGGTACAGACGGCACCACTAAAATTAGTGGTACCGTGGTACCGTCTGGGGCAAAAGACAGAACTGAGTTGAGTCTAAAAAATAACTTTAGTCATAAACCAAGTCACATAGTAGTCAACAATGGTGAAATACATGTTGCTAGTAAAAAGGAAGTTAAAAGTTTCTATAAACCCTTGTCAACCCCCGGACTTGGCTTTGTAAAACCCGATACTAGATAAAGACTCCTCCACCTAGAAAAACTAATGTTCCTAAATCTCGGTCAAGAACTCCTCAACCGAGAGGTAACTTTAGAAGACAAAGTTATCCAAGTAACTATCCCATAACTTGGAACAACTTTCAAGAACGAAGTTACTTGCCATGGGAAATTTTTCCTCCGTTCCAACATCCTAACCAAATGCAACAAATGCATGGGATGTTTAACACTAACACCTTTGGACCCATGAGATATTGGGGACCAAATGTTTGAATCTTTGTCTTATTCAATAGATATGCTTGGGAATCGACTTGGAGCCCGATGAATGGGTCAAGGATAGTGGATGCACTAATCATATGACGGGTAACCGAAGGCTATTCTCATCATACAAGGCTTACAACAGAGGTAATGTCACTTTTCGTAGCAAACTTAAGGGCAACATCATAGGCAAAGGTACGATTACTCAAGACTCCCTCACTATTAGAAATGTTGAGCATGTAGATAACTTAGGATTTAACTTGCTTAGTATTAGTCAAATGGTTGAAAATAAGTGTAGAGTTATATTTTCCAAAGAGGGTAGTGAGATCACTAAGAATGGTAAGACCATAGGCGAAGGAGTTAGGAAGAATGGCTTATTTGTTATGAAAATTGGAAATAAGCCTCAGGATAAGATTTGCCTAGCAACCATAGATGATAATTACACTCTATGGCATAGAAGACTAGGTCACGTCAATATTCGTTTAATACAATCATTTGTGACGCTTGTAAAGTTGGAAAACAAGCTCATTCTAGTCACAAACCTAAGAATATGGTCTCGACCTTTAGATGCCTAGAACTCCTTCACATGGACTTATTCGGTCCATCCGCCGTACGAAGCTATGGAGGAAATTACTACACCTTAGTAATAGTAGATGTGTTAGGAATTAAACCTAACAGCTGGTACTGTCAGTTATAAGTTAGTACTGCTGATGATCATATTGAAGAATACACTAACAGTACTAAGTCAGTTAGTACTGCCACCATTAGAAGTTAGTACTGCTTATAATTTTTGTAAACGTGTAATAGATAATTATAGAAAGGATTTTGGTATATCCTACTTATATAGAATTATAGTTATCTTGTACAGGAATCCTTGGTCTATAAAAGGATATCCTAGGTTAAGGTTTACATAATACAATACAGAGATATCGTAGTCGTACGATAGGAGATCACTCGTATTATTGAGATAATAATATTGAATCGTTTGAAGTTAAACAATTGTCTCTTGTTCATACATTGTTTCATTCAATTACTCAAATATTCTTCTAAGTATAACAAAGTAGATTCTGCATACTTGGTTATATCAACTCAAAGTATCACATACACGTTAACAGGACTAACATCCTAAGTGTATAATCAATCCGGTCAAGTGGTATCAGAGACAGGTTGATACTTTTGATTTAGAAGAAGAGATGGACATGGAGACATCTACAACCAATGTTGCTGCTAAGTTACCAATGCTCAAGCCTAATGAATTCGATATGTGGAGATTAAGAATTGAGCAATTCATCCAGGTGCAGGATTATGCACTCTGGGAAATCATAAAAGAAGGGAATTCTTTCAAGCCCACAACCACTACAACTGTAGTTGAGGGTAAGACTGAAACAACAGTGCAGAAAAAGCCATTGACTGCAGAGGAAAAGATCCAGATGAAGAATGATCTTAAGGCAAGAAGCATGCTGCTGATGACAATACCCAATGATCAATTATTGAACTTCAGCAAGTTCAAGTGTGCAAAGACCTTGTTTGAAGCCATTGTTGCAAGATATGGTGGGAATGAAGCCACCAAGAAAACTCAGAAGACCCTACTCAAGCAACAATTTGAGAACTTCTCAGCAACAAGCAATGAATCACTAGATCATATGTTCAACAGGCTACAGAAACTAGTGAGTCAGCTTGCTATTCTTGGAATTGAGATACCTCAGGAAGATCTCAACTCCAAATTTCTGAGGAGTCTACCATCAGAATGGGCTATGCATGTGGTAGTATGGAAGAACAAGCCTGATATAGATTCCATGAGCTTAATGGATCTATATAGCAACTTCAAAATTGTGGAGCAAGATGTGAAGAAGGTTGCTGGAACAAGCTCAAGCTCGAGCTCTGGGAATTTGGCCTTTGTATCAACTCCAAGTACCTTAAGTTCAGAAGAAGAAGTCCAAGTTGCTGGAGCATTTGGTACTGCTAGTTCAAATATTGGTGCTGCTAGTACCTCAAGCAGTACTAATGGACTTTTGGATGAGAATACTTATTGTGCTTTCCTGACTACTCAGCACAATGGAAGTATGTTGACTCATGGAGACCTTCAAGAGATTGATGAAGATGACATTGAAGAGATGGACATCAAGTGGCAGCTCTCTCTTCTCAGCATGAGAGCTAAGAGATTCTTGAAGAAGACAGACAAGAAGATAATCATAAACAACAATGATGTTGCTGGGTATGACAGGTCAAAGATTGAGTGCAGAATGCCAAAACAACAAGATGGCAAGAACAGAGGCTTTGGAAGCAAGACCAGAGAAGTGGAGATTGCAGACTCAAGCTCAAAGGCTATGGTTGCCATTGATGGCTTAGGGTTTGACTGGAGCTACATTGCAGAAGAGGAAGCAAAAGCATCTACAGAGATTGCTCTTATGGCTTTCTCAGATTCTGAGGTACAAGTTTCTAAGTGTTCTAAATCATGTGATGCTTTAAAAGAATTAGAAACTCTTAGGAAACATTATGATGTACAGAGAATAGAGTTAAACCAGACTGCTTTTAATTTGGCAAATCATAAGAGAGGTTTAGCTGTTTTAGTGGAGTAAATTGTTCATTATAAAAGTAATGAGTCTACTTTTAGTGATACTGTAGATGTGCTTAAGAGAGATATATTTTTTAGAGATGCTGAGATTAGTGTGTTAAAACATGAGTTGGAAAAGTTGAAACAGGCTAAAGAAAACATTCAAATGAGTGTAGACAAATTAGAGTATGCATCTAAGGGTGTAACTAAAATCATTGAATGTTAAATTCTAAATAAGGCTAAGTTAGGCCTAGGGTATAAGTCTGTTCCACCTCCTTATAGAGGAATTCCTACTCCCCCAGACATAGACTTAGAACATACAGGTTTAGATGAATTTTAACTACCTAAGATGGAATTTGGACCTAAACCTAAGGAGAATGAAGTAGTTGAAAAGCCTGTAGAAGTAAGTTTTGAGAGTGCAAGTGATAAATCACTTTCTGATGACAAGGTGTCATCTGCTAGGAACTCAGATGTTCCAACCATAGAGGATTGGACTTCTGATGATGATGAGAGTGCTTAGGCTAAGGTTAAGCCTGTTAGTGTTAAGAAAGAGGAATCAAAAGTTCCTAAGGTGGTCAAGAAAGATACTGTTAGGCCTAAAACCAATGCTAAACCATTTAGACCAACAGTTAAGTATGCTGAAATGTATAGAACCACAAACAAGCCCAGAGGTAACCAAAGGAATTGGAACAACCTCACGTCTCACCAACTAGGTGATGACTTTGTCTACTATAGGAAAGCTTGTTACACATGTGGTAGCTTTGACCATCTTGCAGCTTATTGCAACAATAGGGTAACTAGGTATTCAAGTCCTAGGGTGAACTCAGTTAGACCTCCCACTCACCCTACAAATGCTAGAATGATACCTAGATCAGTTCTTTTAAGGTCTGGCCCAAGACCAGTTCATACTGCTAGACCAGCAGTTCATACTGTCAGACCTAATAAGACTTTTTACCCAAGACAAACAGTTCAAGGTGCAAAAACAACTTTTAAATCAGCACCAAAAACTGTTAAAAGGCCATTTCAAAACAATGCAGTGATTAACAAACAAGTTTGGAAACCTAAGGTTTCAATTGCAAACCCAGCAGTTCATACTGCTAGGCAAGCAGTTAATACTGGTAGTTTTAAAAACACTGCTAAGGGAAATATGGGTAATGGTATTAATGCATCTGCATCATGGGTTTGGAGACCACTTCAATCAAATGGTACTCCAACTGTTCTAAAAAGGTTTAATTATATTGATGCAAGAGGAAAACCTAAGTCAGTGATGGCTTGGGTACCACAAGGAAATTAATTTTCCTTTTTATGTGCAATGTTAGTCATATGTTTATGTATTATGAGATAAGTGATTTGCACTTTGTTTCCTTGTTTTTGGACTAACACTTGCAGGTATGGATGATAAGCACCAAGGAATTACAAGTGCTTTCTGTTTTGGACTGTATGGTGATTTGGAAGCTTAGTGTGTGATTTGTGCACACAAAAAATGGTTATTGGTTCACCTTGTCTAATCCACATAAGAACCAACTAGTCCAGAGCAAACGGTTTCTGGTAAAGACTAATCAAATCCGTTTATGGTTGACAATTTACCAAAAATTATATGGTTATCAACTCACCATATCTTATAGTGATGAGTTGGCTAGTCCAAAGCAAACGGCTATTGGTAAAGACATATCAAATCCGTTGATAGCTGATAGTTTGCTAAAAACTATATGTGAGTTATAATGTTTCAAATTCATATAACTTCATATTGTTCTTTGAAATTTTTTGATAATGGTTTGTACTGCTAGTGCAAAGTTTGTACTGCTGAACTAGCCGTTAGAACTGTTGTGTCAGTAATTAATTTTTGTTTAGAAACTAGCCGTTGGAAGATAATTGAGATTTTTACTGGCTTAGTTACGGTTTTTAAGGGATCCTCTTCTAGATATTTTAACTTTTATTCTATTATAATCTTATCCTAAAATAAAAAGTTAAAATATTCTTTAAGTCGGTCAATAGAAACCCTAATTCTCTCAATAATATCTCATCTCACTTTCATCTTCTACTTTATAACCTAAATTTTCACTATTCACCACAGTTAAATCAATTTTTACTGAGAATATTATGGCTAATTTGGATTTTATCAAGACGCACAACCAGGTTGCTTATTTGGAGAAAACAGAGGAAGGGGATGGACCAAAATTTTATGAGATTGTGGACTTCTTGAACGCATCTCATATTAGGTATGCTTTAACTGTTTCCCCTACTCTTATTGTCTCTCATATCACACAGTTTTGGCAAACTGCGATTGTCAAAATTAGTGAAGAGGAAGACATAGAAATTCACTCCAAAGTGGATGACATATCTTTTGTTGTTACCAAATCTACTCTTAGGAGACATCTTAAGTTGCAAGATTCAGATGGTATCAATAATATGCTAAACACTGAAATTTGGCAAGAAATTGCCAGAATGGGGTATGATACATCCAATCAAAAACTTACTTTTCAAAAGGGATGTTTCTCCCTACAATGGAGATTTTTTATCCATACTCTCTTACATTGTTTAAGTCCCAAAAGAACATCATGGGAGCAATTCAGTAGCAATATTGCTATTGCTCTCATATGTCTATCAACAAACAAGGTTTTCAATTTTGTTTAAGTCCCAAAAGAACATCATGGGAGCAATTCAGTAGCAATATTGCTATTGCTCTCATATGTCTGTCAACAAACAAGGTTTTCAATTTTTCAAAATTTATATTTGAGAGTATGGTTGCTAATGTAAAAAGTAAAACACAATTTCTTATGTATCCAAGATTTGTTCAAAGCTTTTTGAATAAGAAAACTAATTTGCTTAAGCAGCATAAAGAAATTTTTCCTACTCCTAGCCTGCAACCAAAAGTTTTTCAAAATATGGCTATGGCAAGTAGATTGTTTAATGGGGTAGAAATACCTCTATTTCCTGAAATGCTTCAAGTTGTTCAGGGTGAAGGGTCAGTAAACCCAACTGATCCCCAACCAACACCCACAATGGTTCCTGAAATAACCCATACACCCCCAATTATCACAACTTATAGGAGAAGGGCCACAACTAGTCTAACTAGAGTGGAAACTGGATCCTTACCCCATGACTCACCTCTCCTAGTAGGTAACACAGCTAGAAGTGATGAGGGCAGTTCTAAACTTGATGAATTGACGGCTATTTGTACCAAGTTATCTGCAAAAGTAGAATCTCTGGAAGAAGATCTCAATAGCCACAAGGATCACTTTGCCAAGGTATACACTAAGTAGACACTCAGGGTGAAGAAGTTGGAAGATCAACTAAAGAAGAAAAGAGCTAAGGTGGTACTTGATGAGGATTCTTCAGATGATGATTCAGATGGTTCAGATGATGGTTCAGATGGTTCAGATGATGATGGTGATGATTCTCCCAAACAGGGGAGGAAATCTGGGAAAGAACAAGGGGATAGGAGATTTGGAACTCAGGGGAGGTATGAAGAAGGTACTAGTGGTGGATTGTATGAAGAAGGTACTTGATGAACTCAAATAAGTACATTTTATTACTATCATTTATCCTAATTATTTGACTTGTTTTATTATATTATGTATGAGGATTGATACTTAATCGTTTACTTTTGTAATTCTCAGGTAAAAACAAGCATTTGGTGAAACTTGGCGATTTTGGACTAATTATAGAGCAAAACATGCAAGAATTTAAGAGTCTACTGAAATGTACTAGATAAAGACAAATCTGCTCCAGATGCGCCGCATCTTTCTTATCACATACGGCGCATCACTATCAATATTTCACCAGATACGATCCAAGATACAAGAGGACATGCGCCGCATCTATTTATGGAGTTACGCCGCATCTTCTGGCGGTGTATGAATATTCCTGAATATTATAATCTTGGACCCCACGCGAAGTTAAGTCAATGCGCCGCATCTACTTACTAGATGCGCCGCATCTTACCCTCAGACAGAAACTATAAATACCCCAAGACCAGACGAATTCGAAAGGCATAATATTATATACGAGGTTCGAAGACCAGAAACCTAGGACGAATTCAGACGACTAGGCAGCACAAGACACACCCAAACGAAGATACAAGAGCTGTAAGAAGGTGCTGCATGTGTTTAATTCATTAAGTAGTTTTGTTTTATTGTGTTAGTAAACTTTAATTCATCAAGATTGGTGGCTTGTGTAATGTGACAACGGAAAGATTGCACTCCCTTAAAACTGCTTTCTCATTAATTAAAGTTTATATGTTGATGTCTTTGGTGACTTTTATTAGTGCATTGATAACCTCTGTGTCTAGCTGAGCGTTGATCGGGTCGCCATGCCTCTGCCCTCGCCTATTTATTAGATCGCCTATGCATTCTATCGTCTGTAGAAAAGTAGGAAGAAAGATAAATAGGATAGTCATAAGTAATCATTAAGGGTTTACTCGCCGATAAGATTAGAACCAACGAGAAAGGACTTAATCTCGGTGCGTTGCATCGAACTATACACTTCATATAAAACTAGCAATAAAACAAGTGACAAACTACTTATCTATCAGGACAGCCTTCTTATTGTCTCGAGTATTTATCTGTGTACGTGTGTGCTATTCGCTGATTCGTGCCTATTGGTTTAGTTTATTATTTAATTGCAACCAAATCGTGCCAGTCTCTCAGGCTGAACCCCCTTGCGTTAGAATAGGTTGTGTAGCTAACTTAATATATTAAAATACTGATTAGAATAACTAGATAATACGTTCCACTCTTAGTGATCGACACTCTACTTACCATTATATTCATACTGACCGGGTACACTGCTCGTTAAGTGTGTGTGTTATTGATAAGTCGGCTAAATATAAATTTAAAACTTGAGTAGGCATTAACACTGCTAAACCGCAACGACATACACGCGCATCAAGTTTTTGGCGCCGCTGCCGGGGAGTGAATTGTTATTATCTGTTAATTTGATTAGTATTTTAATTAGGTTTTTAATTTTTTTTATCTAACCGCTAATTCTGTTGTGTATTAGATTAATTTGCATTCATTGTATTATTTTGCATATTTTCTGTTTTTGTGTGTTATTTGTTTTCTTTGTGTTTATTTTCGTTTGTGTTTATTTGTTTTTATTTTTCGTATTTTCTGCATACTGCTATCGTTGTACTGAGCTAAATCAAACGATACGGCGCATCTGATCTCTCAGATACGGCGTATTGCGTTTAATTTTTTATAAAATACAACGCGTTTAATTTATTCGATACGACGCATCTTTTCCCCAAGATACGGCGTATCTGTTTTTGATAAATTTTTTTTTCTAAACGTTAACGCCATACGACGCATCTGCTTTAGCAGATACGGTGTATCTATTATTTTTATTAAAAACAGTTTTCGAATTATTAAACAGATACGACGCATCGATATCTGTCGATACGGCGTATCTTCTGAATCAAAAATCTTATATTTTGAAACGTAACGAAAATACGGCGCATTAACTTTTGTTAATACGACGCATTTAATTTTAAATAAATATCGATTTTTGATTATTAAAATTGATACGGCGCATTCTAATTTCTAAGCGGCGTATCTATTTTCTGAATAAAAGTCTGATTTAATTTTAACGATTATAAGATACGGCGTATCCAACTTTTTGGATACGGCGCATCGTCTGCAGATATCAGTGACTTTAATTTTTCGTATTCCGTTTTCGTTGTTAATTTTCTGATATATTACTTTCTCGAGTATACCCTACTGATATTTTTGTGTTAATTTCAGGAAGTGCATGACCAGGAGTTCTACGAAGAACTTGATTCAACCTTTCGAAGATCCTGAACGAGTCTTTCATTTGCTTAAAAGGCTTTTCAACACAAAAAGCTTTGATACTTCAAGTTCATTCGAGCTTGATTATTTTTCTGAAGAGAAAGAGGAAGAAGAAACAGAAACAATGGGAGAAAACACAACTATGGAGGAATACATGAACAAAACCCGTGCTGATTACACTTCAGGAGTTGCTAGACCAAAGTTTGATGATAAGTCAAAGTTTGAATTGAAAGGTCAGTTTCTCAAGGAGCTAAAGGAAAATGCTTTCAGTGGATCGGAACATGAGGATGCTAATGAGCATGTTGAAAAGGTCCTCGAGATTGCGGATTTGTTTACTTCAGAAGGAGTGACTGACGATCAAATCATGCTAAGAATCTTTCCACTCTCACTAAAAGGAGCTGCTAACAAGTGGCTAAGGAATGAACCTGCTAGTTCAATAACTACATGGGAAGATTTGAAGAGCAAATTCCTGAAGAGATATTGTCCACCTGCTAGGACCGCTAAAAAGATGGAGGCCATCAACAGTTTCAAGCAAGAGCCTGATGAAACTCTTTATCAAGCTTGGGAAAGATTTAAAGATTTACTGGTAAAATGTCCTCAACACTATCTAACCCCCATGCAGGAGATAATATTGTTTTATCAAGGATTGGACGTGCCTACTAGACAAATCTTAGACGCTAAGGGAGCTGTGCCTCAAATGAGTGCAACCAATGCTAGGAAAGCAATCCAAGAAGCTGCTGATCATTCTCAAAAATGGCACGATGGGACCTCTACTAGATCTAAGAGCAGCACTAATTTTGACGGGATTGCTGCTATTCAAGCTCAATTGGATAAAATTAGTAGAGAGATGAAGAAGCGTGATGAAAGAGTGTATGCTGCCCAAGTTGGATGTGAAAAGTGCGAAGGACCTCACTACACTAAGGATTGCCCGAATAAGAATGAAAGTGAGACGTTTGAAGAAGCATATTACACCCAATTTGGACAACCATTCCGACCTTCAGGAAGATTTAGGGAAGCTACCCCGGGATTCTATCAAAAGAACAACTTCAATCCCGCTTATCAAGAAAGGAGGCAGACTTTAGATGACACTCTAAAGCAAATTATGGCCGATGCTGCTAAAAGACATGAAGAGAATACTGCTATGATCAAAGAAATCCGAGCTTCAACGGACACTACTACAAGAAATCAAGGAGCTTCGATCAAAGCATTGGAACAACAAATTGGTCAAATGAGCAAAGTTCTTCAAGAAAGGGGATATGGAAGTTTACCTAGCTCAACCGAAACCAACCCAAGAGATCATGTCAAGGCCATAAGCACCACTGAAGAAGTCACTCCTTACTCACCTAGAAGATCGGTGAATGGTAATGATGGTGCAAGACCCGAATTTTTCTTTAATTCTTCAATCAGTTTAAGGAGACTACTCAAAGAAAAGACAAAGATTGAAGAAGAGATCAAGGCTACAATGAAAGAAGAGAGCTCTGCAACCGACTTAAATGCCTTGCCTCATAAAGAAAAAGACCCAGGAAGTTTTACTTTGCCTTGTTCAATTAATGATATATCTTTCAATAATGTGTTAGCTGACTTAGGAGCTAGTGTTAGTGTTATGCCTCTTAAGACGTTCACTACCCTAGGACTAGGAAAATTAGCACCAACTAAGTTACTTATTGAATTGGCTGATAAAACGGTAAAACGACCTGAAGGGATTGCTAATAATGTGCTAGTTAAGATTGAGAAGTTTATTTTCCCTGTAGACTTTGTTATATTAGATATGCCCGAGGATGTTAAGATTCCTTTAATCCTTGGAAGACCTTTCTTGTCTACTGCCCATGCTAAGATTGATGTGTTTAAAAGAAAAATCTCGTTAAGGGTAGGGAATAATAAACTAGTCTATAAGTGCCAAGATCCTGTTAAAAGCATAATTAGAGGTGTCTATGTGCTAGGATTAAGAGAGCGTATGGACCTCGATCTTGAAGCTAGGCTTATGGGGGAAACATTGATTCAAAACAACTCAACTAATCCTAATCATGAGAACTTTGAGGAATTTATTGACCTTAATGTACCTACCGAACTTAGACGCGATGTTGTTAATGATTCTGATGATGAGTGGTATGATTGCGTAGTAATTAACAAACGTAGTAGAATAGTTGAGGAAACGAATTTGAATAATGATGTGTTTATTGAACTACCACCCCACCTTGCTTATTTATGCCTATATGATAATAAGAATTTCCCGTCTATCATTTTGTCATCTCTGCCCGAAAGGGACAGAACTTTGTTTATACAGATATTGAAGAAGAACGGCGTGGAAATTAAGGACGAGCAAGGAGTGTTCAATATTACTGAATTGGCAATGAGGGAGCGCGATGTTTCCGACTCCTTCAATGATCAATATTGATGAGCTGAACGTGAGTCTAACTTGAAGACTCTGGAATAAAGACAAGTGCTTACCGGGAGACAACCCGGAGAGATTTTTATTATTCTGTTTTTGTGTCGAGTCAGTCAGGCCGCAGAGGATACGGCGCATCTCAATCCTGAGATGCGACGCATCTCCTGCAATGGTCATATCTTTATTTTTTTCTGCATTTTTTATTTTCGACTTTAAAACTTTTTATCAGTTTATTTCAATGCGGCGCATCCCTGGTTAAGGATGCGACGCATCTTCTATTCTGATCCGTACTTATTCCAGGCTCGATACGGCGTATCTTCTTCCATAAGATACGGCGCATCGACTGACCTGATGATTTTCATTTTTAATTTTTATGTTTTATTTTAACTAACTACTAATGTATTATGCAAGTTTGAACCTTTCTTAACTTAGGTGTGTTTTAAAGCCTTGGTGGTATTATAGATTCCTGCATTTCCTGTGGATACATCTATTATGAAGCTTAAACGTTCTAATCCACAAGAAAGATGATTTTTGCTCTTATACAAATGGAGGATCATACCGAGCAAATCTCAGGGGAGTTTTTCTGTTCTAATTCTTTTATTTTCCAATTTTTAAACTTTGATACAAACAACGAGGACGTTGTTTAACTTAAGTGGGGGGATTGGAGAATTAGAACACTTAACACTTACTTGTCCTAAACTTTTCAAAATATGCTTAAAATGTGCTTAATATATCAAAATTTAAAATTTTTTAGCATGTTTTTGTTTAAAGTCTAAGTTGCATAGCTGCACACATGACGTTATTTTCAAAAATTGTGATTTTTCAAAACTCACAAATCTATGAGTGTGCCGGTGACTTGTAAACTTTAGAACTTGGCTTGTATACTATTCGAGACCACCATAATAAGTATTATTTATATAATTGGAATGACTTGTCTAAATTGGTAAAATTTCTAGGATTACACCCAAATAGCCTTATATGTTATGTGTTATTAGCTAACTACACTGGTTAGTTAACCCCCGTATAAACCCTTTTGTTACTCTCATTTTTAGAGTAAGATACCCCTAGAAAAACACTCAGAGCCATTCCTTTCGTTTCTTACACCTTTGTTAAAATGTTTCGTTACACCCTTACACCTTAGACTACCCTATAGATTAAAATCCGTGGTTGGTTAATTGCTTTAGGCAAAGTGTGTTTCCTTACATTACCTGTGTTCGCGTGCGTAATTCATTATCTATGGTTAGGTCGGGAAATTGCACAATGCAATTGGAGTGAAAGTAAATATTGTATATCTTTGAGTTTATTTTTTGTGTGTTTACTACTTTCACTATTACCGTTATTTCTGAAGTCATGAAAAGTATGGAAAAATTATCCAGAATTATCGCTTTGGTGATGTGGTGAAATTTTACACGTCTATGATAAAGTTTAAAAAAAAAAAAAAAAAAAAAAAAAAAAAAAAAAAAAAAAAAAAACGAAAAAAAAAGAAAAGAAAAAAAAGAAAGAAGAAAGTTGGAAGTTTGCTAAACCAACAATGTAAAGTTATGTAAGTGGTCGATATCACCACTAATTGTTGTATATTATATCTATGGATTGAATGGGAGTTGGCAGTTATGGGAACGCCAACTAAGGTTTATTCTTTTATTAAGATCTTGTTGAGTATAATTCGTGTCTACCTAAAGCGTGTGTTTCAAGTGTTAAAGCGTGAGTTATTCTATGATATGAGTCTTATTCATGGGATGGTTGGGATAGTGATTAACCACACTTAGGATTTTAATTTATCTGTTTTGTTTATTTTTATTTTTTATTTTACACCAATTTGTATCCCAAATATTATCCATACCCTATATTATTCTTGATCCAAACCTTTGATTTATTGAGATTAGGGATTTGAGCAATCTTAAGTATCGTAGTCGTGGATTCGACTATGTATTTATGATTTTATCGCCCTTTTTGATATAATATTATTGGTAAAGATTACTTGGTCCTATCTTTAGCCTATTCGAGTTAAGGATTTGAGCAATTGCAAGTATCGTGTTCGTGGATTCGATCATGTATTTGTGATTTTGTCGCCTTTTCTGGAATTTGAGATCGATAGAGATTAAGGAGAATAATTAACCCTTTAAGCCTAAAAACCCTTTTTAACCGCTTTAGACTTGTTATTCCTTGGCTTTAGTGGGGGAGATGTGTATACTTGCCAAGCTTATGATAGAATGTTCGTCACGACTGGACAGTTAAACGATTAGATTTTCTTTTATCAAATTATTTTATTTTACTTCTAATTCGTTAAATGTTTGGTTGTGTGATTATGACAAAAACGAATACATGCTTAAATATAAAAATAAATTCTAATATCTTTTAGGATACATTTTTATAAGATTAATTCTAAGGTTTACTTGGGGACAAGTAAAGTTCAAGTGGGGGGATATTTGATGAACTCAAATAAGTACATTTTATTACTATCATTTATCCTAATTATTTGACTTGTTTTATTATATTATGTATGAGGATTGATACTTAATCGTTTACTTTTGTAATTCTCAGGTAAAAACAAGTATTTGGTGAAACTTGGCGATTTTGGACTAATTATGGAGCAAAACATGCAAGAAGTTAAGAGTCTACTGAAATGTACAAGATAAAGACAAATCTGCTCCAGATGCGCCGCATCTTTCTTATCACATACGGCGCATCACTATCAATATTTCACCAGATACGATCCAAGATACAAGAGGACATGCGCCGCATCTATTTATGGAGTTACGCCGCATCTTCTGGCGGTGTACGAATGTTAGGAACACGTTTTAATTATTTACAAGTCTTGTTCATTTATAATGTTGCAAGTTTAATAGGATTATATTGTTTGTAATTATGGACCGGTCCATTAGTAATCCATGGACCGGTCACAATAGATAGTTCATGTTAGTAACATGCATGGGAATATTCCTAGAATGATTCCCTCCCATTGCCTATAAATACAAGGCATGGGGTACACTCTTATTGTTGGTTTTTTCATGTATTATGCGGAAGCTATGCTCGTGTAAAGTTTGATCAATTGAAAAGCCTACCATTCTTATTCTTCTCTTCTTAGTTCTCTTCTCTAGTTTAGCTTATTAGCTTATTGATTAGTTTCATACGTAGCTTATTAATATAGATAGTAGTGTACGTATTTCTTTCTAAACGAGTGTGTGTTTGAGATCTAAACGGGAACCTACAAGTGGTATCAAAGCCAAGGGATTATTAGGATAGTGTGTTTGAGTCGTTAGTATTAGTGATTACGTTGGTTTTTTTTTTTAAGATCTAGTAAGGTTTTAGTTCAAATCTTTACGTTAAAACTCTTATTTGTGTTGATAAATCACTTTGAGTCGTTAAAACTTTCTCAAATCTTCGTCCACTTTCATTATCTAATCGTTAACAAGCTTAATCTTCGTTAAAACTATTGGTTACTAATCGTTTAACGTCAAAAACAATAGTGATTTTTGGTTATTTGGACGATTTAGAGTAATCCGTATTATTAGCGATTGGTAAAAGTTGATGAAAAGTGCTACTTTGGTTTCTGAGTGAACTTCGACAAAAAGGGGTTTTATCGCAGTTGGCAATCAAGAAAGATTAGGGTTTCATCGCAGTTGCTAGTTAACTAAGGGTTCTATCGCAGTTGGCAATCAAGATAGATTAGGGTTTCATCGCATTTGGGAGATCTTCGATTATCGCATTTGAGACTCAGTATTGTACTTTCTTGTATTAGAAAGATTACATACTTCGACTTGGTTGCTTCTCTTCTCTTGTATTAGAGATTGAGAATTTATCGAAATTGGACTTGTGATAAAATTATCGCAGTTGCTATAAATTATCGCAGTTTGATTTCTTATCTTATCGCAGTTGATATCTTATCGCTCTTTAAGATAATTTTTCAAAGTGTAATTGTTTATCGCACTTCATAGTTTTTATCGCATTTTCTACTTTCGTTATCGCTATTGAAGAATATCGCACTTGGTGAATTGTCATTATCGCACTTGGTCAACTGATATTATCGCACTTGGTGAACTCAACTCATCGCATTTGGTGTACTTGACCTATCGCATTTGGTGAACAGTACCTATCGCATTTGAACAAAATCTGTTGGATTTTTCAAAATCAACTTTCCTTAACTCATCAACACATATCTTAATTATCTTCAAGATCCAGATATGTCTCAACCACCTCACTTCAATTACTACTATCAGCTACAGCAACATCCTCAACAACAACAATTCCATCCTCAGTATCAACAACAACAAGCATTCGTACAACAGCATCAATTTCTCTCTCCACCACAAGTATCCCCACAACAAATCATGCAACAGAATCAACAAGTGCAGAATTACTCATCCTACTCCAGAGAACCTCATTGGTTTAACAAGATGTGTGAAGCAATTAGTAGTCAGCAATCACGTCATGAAGCTGGAAGTCAAGAAACTCCACCAATGCTAACTCCGGGTAACTACGTGCAGTGGGCTAGTAGATTCCTCAGATTCGTTGAACTCAAAAAACCCCATGGTCAATATCTCAAGAAGGTCATTGAAGAAGGACCCTATCCTATTCCAGCTACTGTGGTTTCAGCAACTCCAGAGAGAGAAGAAACATCCACACCCATTCCGGTTGCTAATTACACAACTGAGCAAACATTACAACAAGAAGCAAACCAATTGGCTATGTCTTTCATACTTCAAGGAATTCCCAATCCTATCTACCGAAGTATTGATGCTCAAAAGACAGCCAAAGATATGTGGGAACATGTTCATCTCCTCATGGAAGGAACAGAGTTGAACCAAGAAGATCTTGAGTCCAAGTTATATATGGAGTACACACACTTCATCATGGAACCAGGGGAGACCATTGAATCTTACTACCACCGTTTCACCAACATTATCAACGATCTTGATCATCATGATATAAAGTTACCAAAGATTGCTGTCAACTCCAAATTCCTTGGATGTCTTGGTCCTGAATGGCAAAAATATGCAACCTTTGTGAGGCAGACAAAGAAAATTGGTGATGTCAAATACGGACTCATGTATGATTATCTCAGACAACATCAATCCGAAGTGGATAAAGAAATTGCAGCACGAGGAGGATTCACACCAGCACCAACATCAAACTCACTTGCTCTCGTTGCTCAATCTAACTTCTCCTTACCACCTCAGGAATTTGGCAACTCATCTTTTCAACCAAACATTCCACCCCAACCTCATCATCAAATCATTCCTTATGAAGCACCACAACAATACTCTGATAACCAGCTGGTTCCATTCAACAACACCGATTCAATGCTGTACTCAAATGCAGATCATGATGAAGAAGAGGATGCTTTCAATTCACTTAATGAAGCATTTGGATTGATTGCTAACGCATTTGGCAGATTCACCAAATCCAACAATCGTCTTCGGTCATCTTCAAATACCAGGAATCAGGCAGTTGTTCATGATGGCAGAGTTGAAGTTCAGAATAGGTCTTCAGGCAGATATGGTTCGGGAAATCGTGGATATGGTAATCAAAGGGTTCAGTCAGGAGGAAATAGGTACAATACTGCAGGGGCAAACAGAAACAGTATGGGGAATGTTCAGAGAGGAAATTCGAATGTTGGGAATGGTCAGAAAGGCATTGCTAATACATCTATCACATGCTACAATTGTGGGGGGAACGGTCATATGGCTAATGCTTGTCCGAAGCCGAGAACAATGGGCAGTCAGTATCACAAAGAGGCTCTTATGATGGCACTCAAAGATGAAAGAGCTGCTGGGATGATGACTCAGAATGATCAAAGTTTTATGGCAACTGTGGAATCAGATGATGAGATGGAAGACCTAGAGGCAAACGCTGCAGTCATGCTTATGGCTAATATGCAAGAGATGAATATGTCCGAGTCAGGCCCGGTATATGACACCGATGGTCTTTCTCAGGTACCTGATCCGATATGTCTTATTCATGAAATTGCTTCACCGTCTGCATCTTCATCTACAAACGAAACTTTTGTTCAAAATGAGTTATTATCATCATCATCCGATGATCAAGTTAACACGGTTGTATCATTTGATGATGATAAAACAGTTGTTTCCTTTGATGATCTCATCGATGATGCTAATTGTGATCATATTGAACAAAAAGATCAGTTGGATGATCAAGATTCGGACTTACAGGCCTTGTTATTGACCACCCAGTCACAAATAGAAAAATGCAATGACATAAATCAGAAGCTCAAAGAGAAAATTGCAGTGTTAACAAAGGATAATGAGTGTTATAAATTACAACTTTCCGGATATCTAAAACAAGATAAACGTGAAAAAGGTTTTGAAACGGCTTTCCAACAAGAGTATGTAAAAGTTCAAAATTTAGAAAGTCAAGTTCGTGAGCTAACCATTGCCAAAGCTGAGCTTTTCTCTCAGAAAGAGAAGGATCAACTTGAGTTTAAAATTCGAATTGATGCTTTAAATTCTGAATTGTTGAAAACTCAAGATGAGCTTTCTACATCTCAGAAGGATCTTCTTGAAGAAAAGAAAGCCACTCGGAAATGTGTTGACTCCTATCTTGATCAAATTCTGGATTTGGAAACCAAACTCAAAGATTTTCAAAACATTGTGTATAAAACGGGTAACTCTGTAACACAAATTCAGAAAAATATTGTAAAACCAAGTCCTAAAGGAGTAAGTTTTGCACTTGGCAGTGATACACCCCGCAAATTACACATAGCACTCAAAGAGAATCCTAAGTTATACAATGCAACATTTCTGTTAGATGATTCCTTTCAACGTGTTGTTATGTATTCTGTTGATGAAGAAACTGATTTTCTTGAAAACAAGATTGAGGGTCGATCCAATTCACAAACAGAGTTTTCAAAAGTACATTATGATTATAATGCCCGACCTCATTTGAGCAAAACATTTGTTCCTCCTAAGGATCATCCAGAACAAACGTTAACATACACAAACATAAGTGCTCCCTCGTCTATAACTTCTGTCCCTAAGACTGTTGTACACTTCAAAGATTGTTTGACAGAGGATCTTGTTGATCCACAAATGCCTAAAGAATGTCGGGTTCTTCGATATTTTCAGACATTTATGGATGACATTTCTCGTTTGGAGAGTGAAATTGAGTTCAGTTCTCAAATTCCTATCTCGTATTTTCTTTCTCCAGTTCAGAAAGAAAAAGAAGAGATTCTTCAAAAGAAAATTCTTCCTCATGTCAGAAATCTGAAAAAGGGTGCAACAAGATGGGAAGAGGAGTTATACACGGAATTGGCATCTATGAAATCCATTTTCAAAGCTAAAGATGACAAGGTTCAACGTCAAAAACTTCAAAATAAATTTTTAGCAAACGAAAATGATCAACGACTCTTGGAAAAAGTCTTGTGTTATGACGTAGTCTCTGTGATTATGAATTCGCTCTATGAATCTGGTAATGCTTTAATTATGAATGATCATGCTGTGGATATTAAGATGTTGCATATAGAGATTGATAATCTGATACATGAGAATGAGACACTTCGACAAATCAATGGTGATGTGGAAAACAAAGTTTTTAATCTTCAAAAACGGTTGGACTGGTGTCAAAAACGAAGTCTGGAATTTGAACTCAAATTTCAAAATCTCATGGGATCTCTATCATTTCAAAACAGTCATGAACAAATCAAAGAAACAAAGGCTTTCTTAAAAGTTAAACTGTTTCAAAATGAAAAAGACCTGGATGAAGTTATTCAAAACAGAAATGACACAGTCTACCTAAACAGGAAATTAGATTCACAAAATCAAGAGTTCCAACACATCATTATTGATTTAAAGAAGAAGATCAGAGTTTTAGATAAGAGCAAAGCAAACATTCATAAGATTGCTCCAGGAATGTATGTCGTGGACAAAGAACATACCCAAGCATCTAACACAACCACTGATTCAGCTACTTGTACTTCCACAGGACTAGAAACCACCTCTAAGATCAACCATTTCAAGACTCACAAGAAACAGAGGAAGAATAGAGTCAAGAAATCTAGGAAGGAAATATCTAAGTCTGCAGAAGTCCAAGAAAGTAGTTTGAATAAGACAAATGTAACATCAGGAATAGAATTGCACTTATCTGAGTCTAGTTCTAAGAATGATGTAACAGATGATAACTCTTTAAATGTTAATGAAGATGTTTTGGTTGATGCTACTTGTGTGTTTTGTCGTCATAGCATATTATCTGGTGATCATACAAAATGTGTTGCTAAAACTTTGCTGACTAAGAGAAAGAAACGAACTAGTGGCGCTTCCTCTAGGCTTAAAACCATTGCGAAATCCATTTTAGGGATGCCTCCACTAGATGTTTCTAAGGAGAAAATAGAAAAGCCCCAATCCAAGACCAAAAAATCACCTAGTGCATACCTTAGGAAAAAGGCAGAGACTAGTTGGACCTGGCAACGCTGGTTACAGAACACTTTTGATTTTAAATGGTTACCTAAAATACTAACATCTAGTGTCACTAACCCAGCGGATCCAACCGTTATCAATTCTCCACCTGTTTCTGATGTTTGTGATGCAGGTGATTCAAATCGTCCTTTGGATTGTTGATAGCGGGTGCTCCCGACATATGACCGGCAATCTCAAACTTCTTCAGAACTTTATTGCAAAGTTTATAGGAACGGTCAGATTCGGGAATGATCACTTCGCTGCAATTATGGGCTATGGGGATTATATTAATGGGAACATCGAAATCAGCCGTGTGTATTATGTTGAAGGTCTCGGTCATAATTTGTTCTCCGTGGGACAATTCTGCGATGGAGACTTGGAAGTAGCATTCAGGGAGAAAACATGCTTTATTCGTGATCTTCAAGGGAACGACCTTATGAAAGGGAAACGCGGAACAAGTCTGTATTCTATCTCCTTTGACGGCATGACAGCTTCTTCTCCTATTTGTTTACTCTCCAAGGCTCATCCCACAAAAGCTTGGTTATGGCACAAAAGATTGTCTCATCTCAATTTTAAAACCATGACTGATCTTGCCAAGAAGAAATTAGTTGACGGTCTACCAAAATTCAGATATGCCAAGGATCACTTGTGTTCTGCTTGTGAACAAGGGAAAAGTCATCGTGCCCATTTTCCTCCCAAAACAGAACACAGCACAGACCATGTCCTACAACTGCTTCATATGGATTTGTGTGGTCCGATGCGCGTTCAGAGTATTAATGGGAAGAAGTATATTCTGGTAATAGTAGATGATTACTCCAGATGGACTTGGGTCTATTTTCTTCGGACTAAAGATCAAGTTCCGTCTATCCTCATCACGTTTCTCACCAAGATTCAAGTTCAAGTCCGTAACACCGTCCGAATCATCAGAACAGACAACGGGACTGAATTTAAGAATCAAATCATTCGGGATTTCACAGAGAAACATGGGATTGTTCATCAGACTTCCATAGCTCGCACTCCGGAACAAAATGGTGTAGTTGAAAGACGAAACCGGACGCTCGTGGAAGCAGCTCGAACTATGTTGATCAATGCTCAATTACCGGATTATCTTTGGGCTGAAGCTGTCAACACTGCTTGTTATACTCAGAACCGTGCAATGATCACCAAAAGACACACCAAAACACCATATGAGATTATACAAGGGAGAAAACCAAACATCAACCATTTTCACGTCTTTGGAGCTTTGTGTTATCCGAAGAATGATAAGGATGATCTTGGTAAACTTAAGGCTAAAGCAGATATTGGGATCTTTGTTGGATACTGTGAGAACTCCAAGGGATATCGTATTTGGAATCGTCGG
The DNA here is from genome assembly GCA_021014915.2 of Artemisia tridentata subsp. tridentata. NCBI lineage: Eukaryota > Viridiplantae > Streptophyta > Magnoliopsida > Asterales > Asteraceae > Artemisia > Artemisia tridentata. The sequence continues at coordinate 318,399,804 of CP139507.1, read as the reverse complement.
ACTGGAGATATTCAAGAAACCATACACGCTAATTTTGATGAACTCACCGAAATGGCTTCTGAGCAAGACAGCTTAGAACCCGCACACAATCGTCTGAACTTTCCTGAATCTTCATCTGCACCCCTACCTTTCAACAGAAAGGATCTGGAAGATTTGTTTGCACCAATGTTCGATGACGTTCGTGTTACTAGTGCATCAGATGCTTCCACCAGTTCCGCTGCTCAACAACTTCCACATCAAGCACCTGATCCATCAACATCTACCTCTACAGTAGTTGCTGCCGATGCACCACAACCTGAATCATCATCAACAATGGAGATAACACCTCAACCAGCAGTTGAAGATTCATCCCCCATTTCTAACAATGTTCCAACACCATCAGGATATGACGGGAATGCCTTCTTTAATCCATTTGCTCCACCACCAACTGTTCCAGATTCCGGAGAATCATCCTCGAGCAACATGGACCCGTCATATCATCATCACAACGTTCAACACTACCCATCAACTCATAAATGGACAAGGGATCATCCGTTAGTAAATGTGATTGGCAATCCAGATAAACCAGTAATGACCCGACAGAAACTCCACACAGATGGTGAAACATGCATTTACGCTCTCACCGTTTGTCAATCTGAACCGAAAAATATCAAAGAGGCCTTGACTTACGACAATTGGATTGAATCAATGCAAGAAGAGTTGGATCAGTTCAAGAGATTAGAAGTTTGGGAACTCGTTGAAAGACCAGATGGAGTTTATGTTGTGGGATTAAAATGGATTTGGAAAAATAAGCTGGATGCAGAGGGAACGGTTATTCGGAACAAATCTCGGTTGGTTGCTAAAGGGTATAGCCAAGAAGAGGGAATTGACTTCGAGGAATCCTTTGCACCAGTGGCTAGGCTAGAAGCAGTGAGAATGTTTCTGGCATACGCGGCTCATAAGAACATCACAGTTTATCAAATGGACGTGAAGACTGCATTTTTGAACGGACAACTTCGTGAAGAGGTGTATGTTTCACAACCAGAGGGCTTCGTTGATCCAGAACATCCACAACACGTTTACAGGCTTAAGAAAGCTCTCTACGGCCTTAAACAAGCCCCGAGGGCATGGTACGACAAACTTGCTGCATTCTTGCTTGCTAATCATTTTACTAAAGGATCAGTGGACCCGACTCTGTTTATACAAAAACACGGGGAGGACATTCTCATCGTACAAATTTATGTGGATGACATCATTTTTGGGTCTACCCATAAAAAGTACTCAAACGCTTTTGCAAAACTAATGAAACAAAACTTTGAGATGTCCATGATCGGTGAATTAAACTTTTTTCTAGGATTACAAGTTCACCAGTCACCTCGTGGTATATTCTTGAGTCAGTCTAAATATGCACAAGAGATATTAAAGAAGTATGGCATGACAACTAGTGACACCTATAACACCCCAATGGCCTCCTCATCCCCGAAGCTAGATGCTGATTTACATGGGAAACCCACTGATCCTACAAATTATCGTAGTATAATTGGGTCTCTTATGTATCTCACAGCTAGCAGACCGGATGTTGTATTTGCCACATACCTGTGTTCACGCTATCAATCTAATCCAACAGAAAGACATTTATCTGCTGTTAAAAGAATCCTTAGATACATCAAGGGAACCATTAATTTGGGGATCTGGTATCCAAAGGATTCTGGTTTTGCACTAACTGCTTTTTCAGATGCGGATCATGCGGGATGTATTGATACAAGAAAGAGTACATCTGGTGGTGTTCAATTCCTTGGTGACAAGCTGGTGTCCTGGCAGTCAAAGAAGCAAGATTGTACGTCTCTATCATCAACGGAATCAGAATATGTAGCCATGTCTGCCTGTTGTGCTCAAATCATTTGGATGCGATCACAACTGATGGACTATGGTTACTTATTCAACAAAATCCCGATGTACTGCGACTCCAAGAGTGCCATAGCTATCTCATGCAACACAGTCCAACATTCCAAGTCCAAACACATCGCTCTCCGATATCACTTCATCAAGGAGCATGTGGAGCAGGGTACCGTTGAGCTGTATTTTGTGGGAACGGAACACCAATTGGCGGATCTTTTCACGAAGGCTTTACCTCATGAACGTTTTGTGAAATTGGTTCACCAAATTGGCATGCGATGTTTGACTCCTCAAGAATTAACAAACTTTCTAAACAACAAATAAATGAGTCAAATATCGAAACTATCTTTGTAAATAAATATTAAAAAAAAAAAAAAAAAAAAAAAAAAAAAAAAAAAAAAAAAAAAAAAGAGAAGGAGTGCAAGTACAATTCCTTATCCAACACTTTGTTCATTTTTCAATTTTTTGAACACGTGTTGAGGGGGAGACAAAATTTTTTCCAAAATCTTAAAATTGTACTTGCATATTTTCAAAAATAGTTGTTTCACAAGTTTTTGGTGATAAGATGTTAAAATAGTAAATTGTGTGCCTTAAATGTCTTAAATGAGACTTTGTGATTAGGTTGATGGTGGTTTAGAACTAGAATTTATAAGTTTCTAAGGTTTAGGGACTATATGCGTAAAAATTGCAAACATGGATGGTAGATATTTAAGTTAGTAAATTAAACTCATCGCATTTACTGCTCTTCACCAACCGAAGTTAATACAACCCACCCACCATCATCAACGGACCACATTGATTCTGCCAATCCGAACAAGATTTTTGATTTTTGTGAGTGTTCTTGTGCTTATATTGTTATTATAAAACATGGTTTTGAACAGTTTCATGATCCAACGGCTAGAAAAGTCAAAATCGAGAAAGTTAGTTCTAGGGTTTGCGTTAAGATTAGGGATTTTGATCAAGAGGTTTTGAGTTGAAAAAGATTGCATGATAACACTTTTACAATGTTAAGGAACCTATATTGCATGCTAAATCATACCCAGAAACCACAAATTAATCGAATTGAACTTTAGGGTTTAAGCAACGATTTGGGGAAAATCTTGTGAATGCGTTATTGTGTAATGTGGTTACTGAAAAGTTGTTGTTTGATGTTTAATTGAAAGTTTTCATGCTTGGATCATACCCAGAAACACTTCAAGTGATTTAATTAGGTTTTAGGGTTTAAGAAGAACATGAACACTAGCAGATTTGAATCTTGAATATTTGTGGTTCGTTTATGTTATAACTTAATCCAAATGATTAAAATAGTCATCTAAATTGATTGTGAATATCTGTGGACATATAACATAAGTAATAATGAATCACGATAAAGAATTTGAGTGTTTGTTCATCATTACAAATCTATCGCAGTTGAGAAAAGTGATCGATAACTCTTGTATTAGAGTTTATCGAAGTTGGCCAAAATTATCGCAGTTGTGGTAGTTATCGCAGTTGTGATAGTTATCGCAGTTAAGATAATTATCGCGGTTGAGATTTTTATCTTGATTGGCTTAATTATCTTGATTGATATAATTATCGCAGTTGAATGATTATCGCAGTTGGATAATTATCGCAGTTGGGATGTTTATCGCAGTTGGGATGATTATCGCAGATGGGATGATTATCGCAGTTGGATAAATATCGCAGTTGGATTTGTTATCTTGATTGGATATTTATCGCAGTTGTTATAGTTATCGCATTTGTTATAGTTATCGCAGTTGTCTTTGATTATCGCAGTTGTGATCTGATGTAGAATTTAATCAATTTCCTTAGGTATATTTTTATATACTTATTGAAATTTATCAAATTTTATTGAATTTGGCTAATTCTTGATAAATTCTTTGACCAAGCATGTATCAATTAATCATCAATACAATAGGGTGCCATGTGTTGTTCTTTAAACTAACAATTTTCTAACAAACATGCATTCTGTATACTTGTATATGATTGTTGATTCAGATACACATCAATGGCATCTTCCCAACAACAACCACTTCCTGCTCTTACCAAAGAAGAAGTCTTTCCTCGTGGGTATACTCTGGAAATAGGGAAGAACAATTCAAGGGTAGAATTGGACAAGATCAAATGTTCTGATCCAAGTTGTCAGATTGCTATAGAGATTCTCAAAGCTCACAAATGCAGGGATATTCTTGACAGCTCAGACACTATTCCAGAGCTATATATTCATCAATTCTGGGATACCTTCACTAAGAGCAATGATGACAAGTACTTTACTTGCACACTGGATCGGAAGCAAATCAGAGTTACACCTGCTACTCTCAGAAAAGCCTTGAAACTTCCAGAGGCACCTGAAGCTGCTGCCCGATTCCACCCAACACCTTCAGAGTCAGAGGTCATGCAATTCCTGGAGGATATTGGTTATGATGTTCAGCCTGATACACCATTAACCACAATCTCCAAGGTTAATGCCAGATACATTCCTCAACCCTGGAGGACTATCTTCTTCATCGTAACACATTCAATATCTGGAAGAGATAGTGGGTTCGAGCATCCAAGACTGGCTCATCTTCAAGTCTTATGGGGATTTCTAAATGAAGAACCTATTGACTTTGCTGCTCTTATTTGGGATGATATAATGTACTTACAGCGTAAAATTTTCAAGAAAATCCCATTTGTTCGATTCACCAAAGTTCTTATCAGCTACTTACTTGATCAACATGAAGACATTGATAAACGTCCTACAGATCAAGAAGTTCATGAATATAGCATGGATAAAACATTGGGCAAAGTTTATTTTCCGAAGGAGAGTACACGAAAGCAAGGTTCAAGGTTGCCAGAATTTTTGATGCCAGAAGAGGTTAGAGAAACAAAAGCTTATCATGATTATGATCTAGCATACCGTGAACGTCGTGTAGGTCTTGCCAAGATGGTTGAAGAACCTAAGTCTTCTAAGACTCGTTCAAAAGGTAAGACTAAGGCAGGAAGTGCCTCAAGTATCTCTAAACCTAAAGGTAAACATCCAAGATCAACATTCATCAAGAGGAAAGTACCCAGCAAACCACAGCCAAAACCAGAACCATACAGAATCATTGATGAAGATACAGAATCTAACTCTGAATCAACTGAATCTGAAGAAGAACATGTTTTTATGACTGAAGAAGAAGCTGAACTTCACAATCAGATCTCTAAGGAGAATGCACAAAAACAAAGTCTCAAAACATTAAGAGCAGATGAAGAGCGTAGAGCAAAGAAAGTATTGGAACAACAGAGGGAGTATGAAAGAACACATGGGGTTGGAGGATCACAAAATGTTCCTAAACCAGCTTCGACCCAAGACGATCCGGTTAATCAACCCGGAGGGTCTGGAGCTGAATCAACAAAGGTTTCTTCACAGCAAACAAGTTCGGTTAATCAACCCGACTTGGGAGCATCAACTCAGGAGGAACAGGAAAAAGATCAGGACAGCAACATTGTTTTATCCGACAAGGATATTTCGGATTCGATGTTTGATGATAATCCAGAAGAACAAATACGCAATGATGATAATGACGAATGGAACTTAGAAGAAGAAAAAGATATTCTTGGAGACAAAACAACTGAAGCGGCCAAAGATCTTGAAGAAGCGGCTAAACAGGAAGAAGAAAGAAAACGTAAGGAGGAGGCTCAAGCTAACCTGGAAGCAGATAGCTACCTTCGTTCTGACACTCCAACACCTCCTCCTTCCCCTCCAAAGGACTTAGCCAAATCTACACTGACTATGGTTGTTTATAAACCACAACAGCAGCATGAACAATCATCAGTTCAGCCCTCATCTGCTTCTTCACCGAAGACACCTCCTGGGTCACCACCGAAGAATCCAACACCTCCCCCCTCACCTCAAAAAGAATCAACTACTAAATCTGATGAACCAATTCCCTCTCTCACTCCATCATCTTCACGATCTTCATCACCAAAATCTAAAACAAAAGCAACGGTTTCTGAAGATATTCGTAAGGCTTACAAAGGAAAGAGCAAGAGAAGGATCGTCCAAGTTACAAAAGTTGAAGTGGTATCTCCTGCAGCAAAGAGACTCAAAAAGGCTGTAAAGAGAGCACAAGCTCAACGAGACAACCAAGCTACAACTAAATTGGCTGAAATGGAAGACTTAGTCAAGAAGTTGTCTCAACAAATGGAAGAAATGCAGAAAAGTAAGAAGCAGATCGATGAATTCCTTGGTTTCAACGTCAAAGATCATATGACCCGCAAGGCAAAGAAATTTGTTAAGCAATTTCTTCCTGATCTTCAACAAAACATCAATGATCATATTGATTCACAACTTGATGCAAAGATCAAAGAAGCCGTCTCTTCTTCTTCTCAAACCAAACCACTTCAAGATCTCTCCATTGAAGATATTGAGCTTGTACTTCTCGACAAACTCTTTGCTATCCTCTCTCCCTCTCCAGAAGAAATCAATCTGATCACAGCTCTTCGTGCACACATTGACAAGAAATCATGCAAAGAAACTGCTGACAAAGGTAAACGAATTCGAGAAGATGATGAGGATGATCAGGACCCTAAACCCACACAAAAGAAACACAAAGGCGGGTCAGGGATTCACATACAGGAGTCAACTGAACAAAAACCAGCACCTCAACCTTCTAAACATCAATCCTCTGGTCCAACTGAAACCGAGCATCACAATGACCAATTCACTAATGAAGATATGGACTTTCAGCCACGCGATGATCAACCTCATTCACCATCACCATCACCGTCACCAAAGTCAAAGCCATCCAAGTCCAAGCCTTCACACAGCAGAAAGTCATCTACTGGACCAACGGTTGTCTCATGGCTGGATAATGATACGGATATGCTAGGAAATGAATGGTTCGATCATCTTGCAAGCGCTCAAGTTCAGACTGACGAAGCTTCACGAGTTGAAGACAGCACCTTTGCTGTTACTCAAGAAATTAAAAGAACTCTCAATATCAAGAAAATGACCAAGAAAGAACTTCGTCGGATCAAGAATGAAGCTTTCCTTCTTCTGAAGAACAAATCCAATAGTGCAGCAGAACTCGAATATCACCTTGAAAACATTGCACGGGCAATGTCAAGTGACTTTGACTGGGCTAGTCCAGACATAGTCAGGCAAGTTGGCAAGAATCAACCAATCACTACTGATTGGACCAAGCCACTGACCGTGATTCGAAGACATCATCATTCGGAAATTCCTTTTCTAATGTTCTTCAACAAAGACTTGGAACTTCTAAAGAATGGAGCTCAAGGGACAACCAAGTACGCTACCTCGATCACTTTCACACCAGCTGCTCATTACACACAATCAGCTATTGAAGAGGCAGCTATCAACAGCAAACTGTTTGTTAAACAGCTCGTCAAATATGATCGTGATGCAGAGCTGGGGATTCATCACTGGTACTCTAAAAGACAAACCTGGTACAAGTACAAGCTTGCCCTCCAGAAATCAAAAGAACCAGTTTACAGTGATCTCAGAATCTTGGCCGTCATCAACGTAAGCGGGTCCAGAAAATGCGATTATATATTTCTAGACGAGATTACAGTAAAGAGAATCGACAACAACCTCTACGCATTCTCAGAGGCGGATTTTCCTGATTTGAGTCTAAGTGATATCGAAGACATGTATCTAATGAAGATTCAAGGCAAACTGCAGCATCTTACCAATGAGCTTCGATATGCACTTAGTACTTCCCTTTGTCATTACATCAGGAGAACCATCATCAAAGAACGTGTCGAAGATCTCCAGCTTGGTGTTGAAAGTTATCAGACTCAGCTTAACCTTGTTGAACCACAGTTCCTTCTACACAGCAAAAAGGATCCTCAGTACACCATGCTACATCGTCCAAATTTTGGGTTCGTCTACAGAAGCACAACTGACTTTCACCGATTCATGGCATTCACTGAAATTCACAAGTTCTGTGATGATACCCTCAAGAGTGTACGTGATGGGTTAGCGAATAGAGTTCGAGATTCGATGTTGGGAAAATCCAGAAGATGGAGTTCAAAAGAGCTGCGACAAGTAAAGGAATTTATTCGGAAGATGGAAGATCGGTTATACCATAGGGATCAGATAAGGAGGCTCGAGAGCTATGTTGGGGGTCGTCCGCCATTCGCCATCAGATTGTTCCAGCGAACTGACCCAGTGTTCACAACTTTTGGTAAAGGTGGATGATGTAAGAATCAATTTTCAAAGTTCATCATATCATACTTCTTTCCATTATTGGCCTGTATATTACGGCTTGTGCACACATAACAGTGTACAACCCGGACCCCAAAGAAAGGACCCTGAGGTACGCTTCAGTGCCTCAATCCTGAAAAAGGAGCGAAAGCTTCTTACTTATGAGCAGAATTAAAATCAGAATGTTTTACAACGTTTTCCAAACATTCTGCTCATAAGGACAAGTATTCCCTCATCCAGGGGGAGTATTTGAAAAATATAATCTTTGTTCAAAAAGAAGTATCAAAGTTCTTGAAACTTCTTCCCTAAAACTCAAAAACAGCATATTTTAATCATAAACGTTTTTCCAAAAACATCATGAGTATGCTATTTTTGAGGGGGAGAAGAAACAGATGATTAAAATATGATGTCTCATTTGCTGGAATCTCGTGTGCTCAAACTCAGAATTGACCCTCGAATTGACGAATAGGAAAGTCAGTAGTCGAAAGGACATGTCCCGGACGGGTAATAATTTCAAGCCAGTTTATCTGGTGATGTAAGCGTGTCTCGCAAAGGACGTGTCTGAGTAGAAAGTACCGATTTCGAGCGATAATCTTTGAATCTGATCTGGACGGGTAATAATTTCAAGCCAGTCTAACTGGTGATGTAAGCGTGTCTCGCGAAGATCAGGTTCATTGAAAGTCAATCAATTCAAAAGTGCCAACTCTTTCCGGCATGTGCAAATTTCAAATTTATTACTTATGCGCACATGTTAAGGGGGAGTATTTCTGAAAATCATCAAACTCTCAAGGTGTCAACAAAATGTCCATTACAAGTATCGACACTTTGAGAGATTTTCAAAGGTTTTGGTTATATGGCATCATTAGGATAGTCATGGAGTTATAAGGTGACTAAGGTTAGGGAAAACCGTCCTATGATCCGCCAGAGCCGGAGGGATCTACCCAAGGACAATACCAATAGTTTAGAACTAGAAAGTCCTAGGTATGATATAAAAAAAAAAAAAAAAAAAAAAAAAAAAAAAAAAAAAAAAAAAAAAAAAATGAATGAACGGAGAAAGAAGGGGTTGAAGAATTAAAAAGAAAAGCAAAGAAAAGGGTGAAAAGAAATAGCCCTCCATTTGTTCAACCTTAGGGCAGACACCGGGTTCAATTCATAATCTACTGGTTGATGAGCATCACCGGTATTGAAGACCAAAGACGTCATGGACCCAGTGACGCACTAATAAACCTTCTTAGCCACTCAAGTGTCTCTCAAAAGACATTTGTTTCATTCACACGGAGAACCCTTCATAATCTATCGACCTCTCATTACGAGAGTGTTGATATTGAAAAGGAGGCAATCTGCTCCACGCCTCCGATGACCAAACAAATGTGCACAAATTGAGTCTAGAGCCATGAGATTCATCAAAAGATCTCTTAGGTACACTTAGAATTACTCTGGTGTTCTATATCATGGGCATCAGCTGTAAATTTAGGAAAAGTGTCCTTCGCAGATCTCAGCAATCTGCCAAGAACATTCATGAGAATAGTCACATTTGTGATTATCAATGATTGAATGGAAATCCTGCCAGAGCAACATCAAACAACTCTGTCAGCAGGTCACTTCGGTAACTCCTTGTGGGTTACGCTTAGTGTTTTGCTCCAAATGGTCTACAGTCGTGGGGTGATCTCCAGCGACTCACTGAATCGTGGGTGCACTTCGGTGTGTCCGTGTAATCCCTTTCGGGGGAATCCGGTTCAGAACGGTCTGGGTTAAGATTTGAGAAAGTCTTCACACTATGCTGTTGATGATCTCAAGTCTGAGCCTGTAAGTACCGGTTGGTACGTGCTGTTGCTGCTATTGCTGCTGCTGCTGCTGAGGAGCTGGAGTTCGACCATCAAGACTCCATCATGCTTATATTTGGAAGAAATGTTCTCTTAATGACTCAATTATTACAGAAGCTCAACACAAGCTATAGTAAAGTCAAAAGTTCAAGCATCTCAACCTTTCACAAGTTTAAAGATTGAAAAGTGAGAACATATTACAGATAACAAGTCAAAAATATATGAGCATGATGGAGAAGACGAGAAGACATTGGAGATTGGCAGATAGAGACAACATCATATCATCATTACACAAGAACAAAGAACCAAAGATTATAAAGACGTCGGAAGCCTAAGAAGCAAAGAAGACGTCGGGCAACATTGATGATCAAGACTTAGGGGGAGATTGTTAGGAACACGTTTTAATTATTTACAAGTCTTGTTCATTTATAATGTTGCAAGTTTAATAGGATTATATTGTTTGTAATTATGGACCGGTCCATTAGTAATCCATGGACCGGTCACAATAGATAGTTCATGTTAGTAACATGCATGGGAATATTCCTAGAATGATTCCCTCCCATTGCCTATAAATACAAGGCATGGGGTACATTCTTATTGTTGGTTTTTTCATGTATTATGCGGAAGCTATGCTCGTGTAAAGTTTGATCAATTGAAAAGCCTACCATTCTTATTCTTCTCTTCTTAGTTCTCTTCTCTAGTTTAGCTTATTAGCTTATTGATTAGTTTCATACGTAGCTTATTAATATAGATAGTAGTGTACGTATTTCTTTCTAAACGAGTGTGTGTTTGAGATCTAAACGGGAACCTACAACGAATATTCCTGAATATTATAATCTTGGACCCCACGCGAAGTTAAGTCAATGCGCCGCATCTACTTACTAGATGCGCCGCATCTTACCCTCAGACAGAAACTATAAATACCCCAAGACCAGACGAATTCGAAAGGTATAATATTATATACGAGGTTCGAAGACCAGAAACCTAGGACGAATTCAGACGAATAGGCAGCACAAGACACACCCAAACGAAGATACAAGAGCTGTAAGAAGGTGCTGCATGTGTTTAATTCATTAAGTAGTTTTGTTTTATTGTGTTAGTAAACTTTAATTCATCAAGATTGGTGGCTTGTGTAATGTGACAACGGAAAGATTGCACTCCCTTAAAACTGCTTTCTCATTAATTAAAGTTTATATGTTGATGTCTTTGGTGACTTTTATTAGTGCATTGATAACCTCTGTGTCTAGCTGAGCGTTGATCGGGTCGCCATGCCACTGCCCTCACCTATTTATTAGATCGCCTATGCATTCTATCGTCTGTAGAAAAGTAGGAAGAAAGATAAATAGGATAGTCATAAGTAATCATTAAGGGTTTACTCGCCGATAAGATTAGAACCAACGAGAAAGGACTTAATCTCGGTGCGTTGCATCGAACTATACACTTCATATAAAACTAGCAATAAAACAAGTGACAAACTACTTATCTATCAGGACAGCCTTCTTATTGTCTCGAGTATTTATCTGTGTACGTGTGTGCTATTCGCTGATTCGTGCCTATTGGTTTAGTTTATTATTTAATTGCAACCAAATCGTGCCAGTCTCTCAGGCTGAACCCCCTTGCGTTAGAATAGGTTGTATAACTAACTTAATATATTAAAATACTGATTAGAATAACTAGATAATACGTTCCACTCTTAGTGATCGACACTCTACTTACCATTATATTCATACTGACCGGGTACACTGCTCGTTAAGTGTGTGTGTTATTGATAAGCCGGCTAAATATAAATTTAAAACTTGAGTAGGCATTAATACTGCTAAACCGCAACGACATACACGCGCATCAGTACTGCTGGTTATGATACTAATATGGATGAGCAAGAGGAAAATCAAGGTACTGCTGAGAATGTTGAAGAAGCAGTACAAACTACTGATGTTGAAGAAGTAGCAGTACAAACTGCTAAAGACAAGGGCAAAGGTATTTTAATTGAGAAACATGAGCCACAGAAGATAGTTAAGCCAAGAACTCAAATGTAGATAGATTATGATGCAGAAGTGGCAAAGAAACTTCAAGAAAGTGAACAAGCAGATGAACAAGCTCAAATTGCTACTGATGCAGAACCAGTAAAGAAAATGTCTGAAGATGATGTGATTGATTTTATGGAAGCAAAAAGATTAGAAAAGATGGCTTCAGATACATAGATTACTCAAGAAACTTTTGATGAAGAACTACAATACTTGTTAGACTCAGATCCAATTGTGAAATCACAAGCAGTGCAACTTGTTAAAGATGAGAGTTTAAGTGCAGAAGCAAAATCAGCAAAGCTTACAAGCTTCATTTTATTAAAAAATAAGGAAGTTGCTTGGAGTGATCTTATGCAGAATATAAGAGATAGACAAAAGAAAGGATACAAGAAGAAGATGCCTACAAAGAAAGAACAGATCAGCTTCATGAAAAGTTACTTGAAGAATCAGGCTTTTTGGAAGCAGAGTTACTTTAAAGGAAGATCAGATGCTGAGATAGAGACAGCTTACTATGAGGCTTATGCTAGAATCAGCAAGCCAATATCCAAAGATTTTACAATAGATACTGGGCATGGTAAAGGAAAGAAAAAGGAAGCAGAAGTGTTAGAATCAAATGAATCAAAGAAGCCAAGGACTGAAACTAAGAGCTTAACAGATGAGCAAATCAAGAACATGATTGTGGTAGTTCATGAATCCACAAACATCAAGCCAATACAAGCAAAACATCCTATTATTGATTGGGAAGTATTTACTGAAGAAAGAATGAAAGGATGGAAAGTTATCAAAGTTGGTGGAATAACTGAGGAGTATAAGCTTTTTGAAGATATGCTCAGAGGATTTGATAGGGAAGATCTCAACCAGGTGTGGAATTTAGTGCAAGAAAGATTCAGAGTTGCAGATCCTATTGAAGATAAAGATAAAGAATTATGGGTTCAATTGAAGAAGCTTTATGAACCAGATGGAGGAGAAGCAATTTGGAGGTTTCAAGCTGTAATAAAGGATGTTTCATGGAAGTTGTTTGATACATGTGTAGTGCATAGAATTTCTACTAAAGATGGCTTAGAAATATACATGTTAGTGGAGAAAGACTATCCACTCAGAACAGCTGTGTTGGTTACTTTAGTATGTTCAAGACTAGAGGTTGAAGCAGAATCAGACATGGCAGATGTGTTAGTCAAAAGAATGTTTGATCTTGCAGAACAGAGAAAAGCCTAAACAAAGAGATTGACTTGGTAGGTGTTTGGAAGAATCCCCCCATCATTTGCAGAGTTTAATTCAAGAAGAAACTTAGTGATTTGGAGAGAAATCATAAGTTTAGGGGAGGATTGTTAGGAATTAAACCTAACAGTTGGTACTGTCAGTTATAAGTTAGTACTGCTGATGATCATATTGAAGAATACACTAACAGTACTAAGTTAGTTAGTACTGCCACCATTAGAAGTTAGTACTGCTTATAATTTTTGTAAACATGTAATAGATAATTATAGAAAGGATTTTGTGTATATCCTACTTATATAGAATTATAGTTATCTTGTACAGGAATCCTTGGTCTATAAAAGGATATCCTAGGTTAAGGTTTACATAATACAATACAGAGATATATTGGTCGTACGAATAGATTCAAGGTTGTAAACCCTAGTGATAGGAGATCACTCGTATTATTGAGATAATAATATTGAATCGTTTGAAGTTAAACAATTGTCTCTTGTTCATACACTGTTTCATTCAATTACTCAAATATTCTTCTAAGTATAACAAAGTAGATTCCGCATACTTGGTTATATCAACTCAAAGTATCACTTACACGTTAACAGGACTAATATCCTAAGTGTATAATCAATTCGGTCAAGATGACTACTCTAGGTATACTTGGACTAGATTTCTTAAGGATAAGACGCAAGCTTTAGAGGAATTCGAAATCTTTAGTAAGAAGGTCTAAAATCAACTAGGTTGTACAATAGTCTCAATTAGGACGGATCATGGTCAGGAATTTGATAATGAAGTGCAATTTGGAGTATATTGTGATGCTAATGGTATTACACACAATTTCTTGGCTCTACGCACTCCACAATCAAATGGGGTAGTTGAGTAGAAAAATCATACTCTACAAGAGATGAGTAGAACGATGTTGAATGGACAAACCATTCCGCAAAAGTTTTGTTGTAATGCAGTAGACACCTCAACTTACATACTTAATAGGATCTTGATTAGACCAATCTTAGGAAAAGCACCATACGAAATCTTGAAAGGTAGAAATCCTACCCAAGATTACTTTAGAGTATTTGGAAGCAAGTGCTTCACACTAAACACAAAAGACTACCTCACCAAGTTTGACCCAAAGTCTTATAAAGGTGTTTTCCTAGGTTACTCCCAAAATAGTAAAGCCTACATTGTCCTAAATAAGGAAACAATGAAAGTCGAAGAATCACTCAATGTGACATTCGATGAGAGTCCTCCCCCAACTAAGACATCACCCTTGGTGGATGATGACTTAGATGAGGAAGAAGCCATTATGGTCAATGGCAAGAAAACATTAGAAAATGACATTGAGGATGAAATAGTCGTTGTACAACCTCTGGACGTGAAAAGTGCATTCCTAAATGGTTATATCAACAAGGAGGTATACGTTGTACAACCTCCGGGATTCGTTGATTTCGAAAAACCGAATCATGTTTATAAACTCAAGAAAGCACTCTATGGTCTCAAACAAGCTCCTAAAGCTTGGTACGATAGACTAAAAGCATTCTTGCTTAAACATGAATATACCATGGGAATGGTTGATAACACACTTTCACGAAGAAACGAAATTCACATCTCATCATTGTTCAAATATATGTTGGCGACATTATATTCGGCTTAACTTGTCCAGAACTGTGCGATGATTTTTCAAAGATCATGCGTGACGAGTTTTAGATGAGCATGATGGGCAAATAAAATTTCTTCCTTGGTCTAAAAATAAAACAAATGGAAGATGGTATCTTCTTTAATCAATCTAAGTATATTAAATAGATGCTTAAGAAATTTAGTTTAGAAGAGTCTAAGTCCATGAAAACTCCCATGTCCACAGAAACGAAACTCACGAAAGATGAAGAAGGTGAGTCTGTGGATAGCACTAAGTATAGGGGTATGATAGGGAGTTTATTATACCTAACGGCAAGTAGGCCCGATGTCATGTTTAGTGTTTGCCTTTGTGCCCGCTTCCAAGAGGATCCCAAAACCTCTCATCTTGAAGCGGTTAAGCGTATCTTCCAATACATTAAAGGCACTATACACTTGGGATTGTATTATCTCAAGGGGACTGGTGTAGAAACTATTGTCTATGCTAACTCTGATCATGCGGGAGATTATGTGGATCGAAAAAGTACGAGTGGCGTTTGTACCTTCATGGGTTGTTGTCTAACTTCTTGGTTCTCCAAGAAACAAACGGCTCTTGCTATCTCCACGACCGAAGCCGAATACGTAAGCGTCGGAAAGGCATGTCAGCAAGCACTATGGATGAAACAAGCTCTAATCGACTACGACATCCATCTCGACGACATCCCGATTATGTGCAACAACAAAGGTGCTATTGACTTGAGCAAAAACCCCATTCAACACTCTCGTACTAAACACATCGAAATTCGTCACCACTTCCTTCGCGATAACATCCAAAAAGGAAACATTTCTATTGAGAAAGTTCCCTCTCAAGACAATATCACCGACATCTTAACCAAACCCCTCAAACGAGAATCCTTCAACTATCTACGTCTAGGTCTTGGAATGATGGAACATATCCCGTAAACCCTATCTTATGACTATCTAAATATTTCATTGGAAATATTAAAGTCATCCCTCGTATCCCTCTAATGACTACTTACATATTTCCTCGGAAATATTAAAGTCATCTCTTATCGTCTAGTCTAGTTCTTCTCATTAAAAGAATTTATTAGGTATAAATTCTCTCCTCGTGTCAAAAAGTCTCACTAAATCAGCGAGACTTATTCGTCAAAAATCAAAATGGGACAAAAACTCGTCCCAGCAGATCATGGCACCACTAAAATGGGCACGACACCACTTAATTTAGTGGTACCGTGGATCTGACATAGCCCGTATTTTAGTCTTCTTTTCCCACACTATTCACTTTTAAACTTTTCCAATTTCTGTCGTTGCTCACAAAACCGAATCTCACAACCCAAATTTCAATTACACCCTTTCAAAATCAACCTCGAGGCAGTAATTTTCAAGATTATCAATCACTACTACTTCCTCAACATCAATTGTAAGTTATTTAATCCTAATTTTTCATTAATCTTGAGTCTAGGGTTTGTTCATACACAAAAATTGAATTGGGGTTTTTTAATTTTAGTTGAGTCTTTATGCAATTAGAACTAGGATTACACAATGTATAACCTTCATGATTCTCATAACCTAAGATTTTCATAAACCCACCTATATCACACATTTTGGTCCAAACTTTGCTTTTATAATTCAAATTTGATCAAATATGTTTAAGAGGAATCATGTCTAGGATATTTGAAATTGGATTAGGAGTCATTAACACTAAAATTTTTCAAACTTAAAACTCTTGGCGCCAAAACATTGAAATCGCCAAACACCCCAATTCCACTGTTTTCAAAAAAATTCACGAAACTAGGATCATGAAACATTTTTCGTGCATTGTTGATACAAACTAAAAATGTTTTCTTATGCATACATGATCTCACAAATATTGATCAAATTACATAATTAATATGTATTTTTCGACATATTCGTATGAGTAAAAGTAAAGTTAGGAGCGTTTGGATAGACTCATCATTTTTATTTTAGAGTTGAGATTACCGCACCTCCAAATGGTTTGCATATAGGCACACACTAGGCACATATGTTCAAAACAAGTATTCTCAATCTTAATTTTTCTTAAATTTCCTATAGTTAACAAAAATGTCTCATGAGTATGATTTTGATCACCTTCTAACCGACACCAATACTCCTGAAATCTCTCGTGAACCTACAACACCCGGGAGTCACATTCGTGCCTATGTTAATCTTGAAACCCGTCGGTTTCATGAAGGTTGAGTTGTTGATCCATCTTTAGTTTATCATAGGGATATCAACACCTCATTTAGAGCTATAGGCTTCGATTGCTTGCTTCACATCAACGAGCACATTTGTCCTCATTTTGTGTTAGAATTCTTTTGACAAGTTGAACTCTTACGTAACGAGGATCAATCTTTGTCACTTTGGTTTTGGATCCGAAATTTCAAATTTGTCTTAACTCTTGAGCAATTTGCTAAAATTCTCTGAATCCCTAATCATGGGCAATGTGCCTATATTGAAGATTGGTGTCTTGAGTCTCTCTTCAACTATCAAGAAGAGAATAGTCCGTATTGTTCCTACATGCCCTCTCCAACTGAACTTACCAAACTCATCCGTACTCATAAGTACTTTCCGTACTTAGATCCAAAGAAAATTTGTTTGGAAGATGTTCGTTATGAACTAATCTCTTGGGCAGTCATCCTGCGAGAAAATGTTCTCAGTCTAAAAGGAAATCGTGAGCAACTTCCGGCGTGTTGTGCTCATATGATTTACTGTCTTCATACTCAGCAACTGTACAATCTTGCCTACTTCTTCGCTAAGCGAATTATACATCCCAAGGGTAACAAAAATAAATTGATACCCTATGGGATGTTCCTGACTCGCCTTTATCACCACTTCATGATGAACTTTCACCCATACCTTCATGGTCCTCAATACTCACTCTTCAATCCCGTCATGGAACCCCTTAATGAGTCATATATCTCATCCATCATCATTTCCAAATCTACCTCCAACTATGCACCTTTTGATGATCTGAATCATGAGGAAGAGGTGCAAGCTCAAGTCGAGAGTGTGATGAAACGAGAGGAAGTTTAAATCATTCTTAAGAAGCCACGTCATGAGTAGTTAGGGAGGGATTAGTACTTCTATCTTATATTAGGATTTATCTATGGTAAATTATAGTAGGGCTTAATACTCCTAACAATCTTGCATGCTTGACTTTTGTTCTATCACCTTGCATGATTTTAAATTATGTGATTCTTGGATGATAGCTTATTTTGTCCTTTTTGATTGCATGCTTATAGTTTATTTTAGATAGTTGCATGTTAATCTTTAATTGCTAGGAGTAGCTAAATATGGGATATATTTGGCAAACTAATCTGTAGTGGTTTGAGGCACTAACATTTCCTGCAAATAGTCCCCCTAAAATAGGCAGCACAGGAAAATTCGTGACTCCCAGGTCACGGTACCGTTAAATTTAACAGTACCGTGTGGTATTTAGTGGTACCGTACCCTTATTTAACGAATTTTCACTATTTCCTCTAGATCCCTTCATCCATAACCTTAAACATGCAATATTTTGCAAACTCTCATGCACCCTAAGATTCCCTCACTACACCATATGACACTTCCACCAACTTTAATTCAAATCCCACAACTCTTGCCTATTTAAAGCCTCACCATTGCAAGCATCTCTTAAATCTCATCTTCAACCTTCCATTACACATTCACCATGTCTTCCACTCAAGTTTCACCAACTCACATCTCCAAGAAACCTAGGATCACCGTTAGACCACCAAACAAAATCACATTTAAACCACCACAACCACAAGCCGCCATGTTCATTGATTTAACCAATGAAAATGATGATGAGGAAGCTAGCACACCACCTTCCCAAAGCACTCCTTGCTCTCCCACACCACCAAATGCTCCATCAAAGACTTCTTCCAATGGAACTACCTCATCTTCCTCCTCATCCTTTGGCACTCGTCTATCCTCTATGGATATGTCATTCACCCTATCACCTATTACTCCATTGGATTATGCTATGCCAACTCCATTACCACCATACTCACCACCACCTCCATCTCCAATCATGGACCAACCTATTCAACTTCACCCGGTTGATATACATAGTGCAAATTGCCTATGTTGTCATCATAACGGTAACCTCATCTTCTCTTTGAGAGATGAACTTCACTTCATGTTCTCTTATGTTGAACATCTTTTAACACCCCCACAACCTCCAATCATGTCACCATCTTCACCAACCAATAGCCCATTCAACTAAACATATTGATGTTTACTTTTCAAGAATAAATGATCCTTTTTGGACAAGAAGCAAATCTTAGGGCCTCTCAAGTCACTAAAGATAAATTTGTGCTTCATGTAGTTTTTATGTTCTTGTCTTTATGTTGTACTCACACCTTATGTGTGATCCTCTATGAATGCATGGGCTTATTTTATGGTTGGCTTATATTTTCATGTCTTGGCTACTTAGCCCTTTTATTTTATGGTTGGTGATGAAGCGAAAAGTGTACCGCTTTTAGGGGGTCATTTAAGCCCTAAATCGTATTTATTTGATCAAATATTGCCCTAAATCGTTCCTTTTGTCATTTTAGGTACTTTGGAGAAGAAATCTGGAAAAGAGAGCATTTTGGACGTTTTTGGAGCATAAAAATGAAGAAAATGACAAAGTCTCAAAATTATGCTGGAAAGTACCTTTGACGGCGTCAGGGATTGGCCCAGACGGCGTCATGGCTTGGCAAAAAAAGATGGATATGAAAATTACTCATGATAAGCCAGAGAATTTTGCATGAAAAATCTGACGGCGTCACCCTTTGAAGTGATCAAGGCCATCACGGTTTAACTTAAAGAGGGACGGCGTCAAGCCATATTCTGACGGCGTCAAGCTTTGATAAGCCAGAGCGGATTTTGGAGGTCTAAAGAGGGACGGCGTCAGGAAGGCCATCCGGTAACCCTAAAAGCAGCGAGGTGACGGCGTCAGGATCTATAACGTGACGCCGTCAGCCCTTAAACTCTATATATAGTTTTGCAATTTTTTGTCATTAGTGTGGAACTTATTGTGTGTAACTTTGGAGGAGAAACCCTAAGACGAATTTCTGCCATTTTTAAGAGTTTTCATACCCTTGGATCTCCCATGTTTAATTGAAGATAAGTAATCGTTTAATCATTCAATATGTCTATGTGTTGTTTGATTATGTCTTGTTCTTGTCTTTTGATTAACATGCTAGGCTAGATTTATCTTGTGTTTGCTTAGATCTAATGAAACCTAACTATTGATTATTGGTTATTAGTGTGTTATTAATTGTATTGGATGATTGTTCATCGATGTTAGGCTTAAGAAAACTGGCTAACTTCCTATTCGGTAACTTGCTTGAACGTCTTAAGAAACATGAACCAATGCGTACTAAGGTTTTTATGGTTGTATTTAATGCATGAGCGAATTCTAGTGATTCCATGTTAGGAGCTTCCTAGCCGGCTCGACATAGGAGTGAAGTAGGAGCTTATAGAGTTGGGGAAGTACGTACGCCACCCCACAATTGGTATTAAGGAATACACCCGTCATCCACGCGATTAATACACACTAATCAACCGGTAAAAGATAGTTAGGGAGTAAGGAAATCTAAGTAAACACATTTCTCTCCACATAAGTTTCACGACCTTTTCATTTTCAGTTATTTTATTTTATTTGCATTCGTAGTAACTTGGGTTAGTTGACTAGCAACTAATTTCGCCCACTCCTTCAAACCCGAGATTTTACTTGCTTTCATAAAAATATAAAAACATAAAAAGAATCTTCTCTCACCCTTAGACCTATTAGAGTAGTTTTTCAATCCTAACGACACTATTCCCTGTGGAGAACGATCAATCCCCCGTACTTACCACTACACTATACTACATCGGTCAGGTACACTGCCTGGTGGGGTTGTAAGCCCTTGAGAGCCCTCGAGAGTAAAACCGTTGTAGTGAAACACCTCATTTGGCGCCGAGGGTAATATGTTTGTTTAGGTTGAACTTTTTATTTTTTAGGCGCCGATCCTTCGATAGTATTTTTAGTTGAATTTTTTATTTTTTAGTCTACTCTATCTTTTTTTTCTTTTTTCGTTTCTTTGTTCGTAACCATTACCATTCGACATCATGGAAGATGGTAATATCCTTGATCCCAACAACCAACCACCACAACCTCCTAGAGCCCGTACCTTAGGAGACTACTCCCGTCCTAGCCACCATGGCTATCGAAACACCATTGAGCTCACTCAAGGAGCCAATGTCACTCCCTTGCGATCCGACACCATCCGGTTGGTGCAAAGCGGATGCGCATTCCATGGACTTCGTTCTGAAGATCCTAATCAACATCTCAAGGACTTTCTCAAAATTGTTGATTCCATAGACCTTGATGTTGCCACTCGAGAGACGACCCGACTGCGTCTCTTTCAATTCTCTCTGCGGGACCAAGCTAGTCAATGGCTAGAGCGTCTACCCGCAGGATCCATCACCTCTTGGGATGATCTCACCACTCGTTTCCTTGCTCAGTTTTTCCCACCAGGAAGAACTACCAAGCTAAGGAATGATATCTTGATGTTCCAACAACGTCAAGGCGAAACCCTCTACGAGGCATGGACTCGATTCAAGGACTTACTCCAAAAAGTCCCTCACCATGGCATAGAACTTTGGCTCCAAGTCCAAATCTTCTATGACCATATCAATCTCTCCACGAGGCAAACCATTGACCAATCGGCCGGTGGTAAGCTACGTGATCTAAGTGCGGAACAATCATGGGCTCTCCTAGAAGATCTTGCTCTTTATGACAATGAAAGTTGGAGTGACCCCCGTGATTTGAATAAAACGGTCAAGGCAATATCTTTGCCTTCGAACAATTTAAGCACTTCCGACCGTAGAATCATAGAACTTGAAGACCAAGTCAAGTTTCTTATGAAATCCTACGAGGCTCCTAAACCTTCAAGCCAAGTGAACAAAATCACTTCTTCATGTGAATTATGTAGTGGTCCCCACGACACTCGTGATTGCATGGAACTCCCCGAACAAGCTTTTGCGGACTACGCATCCTCGCGTACCGACGGAGCGGGAGACAAGTGGTACACTTTCAAACCCGAGCCAAACCCCTACGGTGATTCATACAACCCCTCATGGAAAAATCACCCAAACCTTAGGTGGAAACAAAACCAAAACGCACAACAAACCAATTCTTCCAACCCACCTAATCGTTTTCAATCAAGCAGTTCATCCTCGAACCGTACTTTCAATAACAATCCTTCCAACAATTATGGTAGTACCAATAACTTTGAAGGATTGATGTCCCAATTTATGGCATCTCAAGAAGCTCGGATAGCTAAGTTTGAATCCGAATTCAATCAACAACAAACGGAGATGACCAATAAAATTGACAACTTATTGAAAGCCCTCAATAACCAAGTGCTATCACCTCCACATAAGGACGCTAGGAACACAAATAGCGGACCCCAGGTAATAGACCCCTCTTCATCCAAACATGTCCACTTCGTCAACATTGTCACTATCAAACCGATTGATAGAAATGATGATAATAGTGATCCTATGGATGAGGTTAAGAAAGTCGAGGTTGATAAGGAAGTTAGGACAAGTGAGATTGAAGAAGTGGATGATGATGAGGACTACTTCAATAGGCTACCCACTAAGGAAGAGCGCGCATATCATACAGACTTATTCGATGACCCCGAGACACCATACTTCCTAGGTAGACCAATTATAAAAATAGGCGACCCTTCTAATCTCAACATACCATGCAACATCGGACATTTGCATGTGTGGAAAGCTTACATCGACCTTAGATCACCCATAGACATCATGACTAGAGCCCACTACAACTTGATAATGAAAAATCAACTTGGGTATAGGATGTTCCCTGACAAGGGTTGGATGAGTAACTTCACGGGAAGAGTTAAGGGATTACCGGTGTATGTAGGAAACTTCACCTATGTCACCGACTTTGTAATTGTAGAAGACATCCGCCCAATAGTCGATGCATCCTTAACTCAAGTAGTTTTTGGAAAACCATTTGTTGAGGTCTCTAGAATGACTTATGAGCCGTCCTTAGGGATAGTTAGATTTAAGGATGAGACCGATGAGATAAACTATCAAATGCCATATAAGATAGAGCAATTCCAACACTTGTCAAATGTTGAGAAGGAGCTTAAGCAAGCAGTCTACTATAGGAATGATAAAGATAGAAGTAAAGGAGTAGACTATGTTATGGGAAGGATATCCGGTTTCTACAAGGATTGTTTGAAATTAGGACCGGAGTATAAAACCGGAAAGGAGAATGGCTTAGGAACTGTGACCAATGATGGAGTCACGTAATGTACGGTGACTTTGAGTCTAGCTACAAGACTCGTTAATAAAGAAAAGCGCTTCTTGGGAGGCAACCCAAGCTTTATTTGTTTTGTGTGTTTATTTATTTGTTTGGTTGATTTTATTTGTTTCCGTATGTATGTGTAATTTTTATTATTATTGATTCATGTTCAAAACTAAATTGTGAAAATGCTTTATCTTGTTTTTAACTTCGTCTTAACTACATATAAAGGTATTTTGCAAAAGATAAGTGTAAGGGAAATCCAAATCGGTTTATTAGAACAAATGAACATGAATCGTAATAATAATAAATTGACATACATATTCGTATTTGTTTGAGTCAAATGCTTGTATCGAGTCATAATGATGTTTTGCAGGAATTCTAGGAAGTAAGGTAGAGGTTTTTCCAAAAATTTTCCGAAAACTTAACATGAGAATTCTGTCAGATCATTTCTGACGGCGTCAGGCTTTACAACCAGACGGCGTTAGGTTTTAATTTTCTGAAAATTTTGAAAGTTTTGTTTTCATAAAAAGTTTTTTTTTTTAATCTCTAACTTATAATCTCCAGGAATCTGCAAAATTATCATTCCACAAGCATTATATCCTTATATAGAGTTTATCCCGCCGATGTTATGCAGGTTTTCGTGTTTGTTTTCTCAGGTTTAACAGGTTATTTTGGACAAGGAAATGTTTGTTGGATCGAGCTTTTGGCGATGCATTAGTCGTGGAGCTTCAACATTATCTTGGAAGAAGATCTAACCGTGTTACCACATTATCCACCGAGCGAATCAGGGGAGTATTTGATTTCATTCTTTTACCTTATTACTTTTACATCTTTGTATTTGAACATTGGGGACAATGTTCATCTTAAGTGTAAGGGGGGGGGGGGTAAAGTACGATTAGAGAATGCTTTTACGCTTGATTTTTGTTTGTTTAATAGTAGATGTGTAATAAAACTGAGATAAATACCTGTTAGGGCAATTTTAGTGCCAAATTTAAAATTTTTTACAACATTTAGGAGTGAAACTTTGATCTTAATGAGCGTTTCACGGATAGGAGTTATATGACTAGCACAAAACCGTACCACTAAAAAATTTTCCACCCCCAAATATGTGAGGTTCGCCCCTAGAATTGGTAGGAAAAGCATTTATGCTATGATGTGTGTACCGGTAGCACTTAGATTCTAGAACTTGCGTTAGGACCATTCCAAGGCCACAAGTGAGACTACATTCATGTAGTTAGATTTACTACATGATAAGAGGCATTAGGATTAACCCATTGTTTTACACCTGTGTTTTTGTTACAATTACTTTGGCTACATTGGTCAAGTAATTCTCCCACACCCTTTGCGTTGTACTCATTTTTAGTACACGATAGCCCTAGTACACCCCTCAGAGCCTATCTTTTCGTTTCGACCTTTAAGCATTCTACTTAAAGGAAGAATTTGTTACACCCCACTTAAATGTACACCCAAATCGCCTTAGCCTACCCTGTATGCACTCATTTTTATTTCATTATTGTGACAACATTTGTTTAAACCCAAGTTAATTATCTAATTGATTACATGGTTGCTAAGTCGAGTCATATCCTTGTACATATTGTTTTGGGACGATTGGGACTCATGGGTAAAGTACTAGTGTAATGGAGTAATGGGGAAGAACATCATTTATTACCCCCATATGTGCTAAATATTTGAAAAGTACTCCAAGTTTTTCAATTATCTTAATTTGAGTCATTAGAATAGTTATTTGTAAAGTTATGTAAAAGTTCAAGTGTAAGGGGAACGCAACGCCCCTATGATGTATTATTTTGGATGGTAGGGCAAGAGTGTATGAAAAAAAAAAAAAAAAAAAAAAAAAAAAAAAAAAAATCAAGAAAAATACAAAAAAATGACAAAAAGAAAAGTAGAAAAAACATACGGACTACCATCCCGTTTTATTTTATGTTTATTTTATGTTTTTGTTATTTTGTTTTTAGCTTAAGATTGAGTCGAGTCTTGGCTTAGCAACATTGTATAGTACATGTAATTAATCAAGATCTTTAACTCGCCACCAGTAAAATATCCCTTATCCAACAAAACCGTGTTTATCATATCCCTACACCTCACGTTATAACCCATGTAAAAGCCCTCTTTGATAGTTTATCTTAGGTGCTTACGCCTAGTGGACAAGGTTTTCGATCCTTGCCCAAGCCTATGGTAATCTATTTGCTATGACAGGTAGTGAGAGATATTACCCGTTTTCATTTATGAGATTTATTTTGATGACACTTGAGAGATGTGAGTATCTAAACACTACTTGTGAGGTGCTAGTATGTAATCTCCGTGCTTATTATGATTAAAGTGGAACGACTATTTGTTGTAATTACTTTTATATTAGTGTTAAATGACCCCTAACTTGTATTTTGATTAGAATAAAAGCGCATTTGCTTGAGGACAAGCAAATCTCAAGTGTAAGGGTATTTGATGAAGCGAAAAGTGTACCGCTTTTAGGGGGTCATTTAAGCCCTAAATCGTATTTATTTGATCAAATATTGCCCTAAATCGTTCCTTTTGTCATTTTAGGTACTTTGGAGAAGAAATCTGGAAAAGGGAGCATTTTGGACGTTTTTGGAGCATAAAAGTGAAGAAAACGGCAAAGTCTCAAAATTATGCTGGAAAGTACCTTTGACGGCGTCAGGGATTGGTCCAGACGGCGTCACGGCTTGGCAAAAAAAGATGGATATGAAAATTACTCATGATAAGCCAGAGAATTTTGCATGAAAAATCTGACGGCGTCACCCTTTGAAGTGATCAAGGCCATCACGGTTTAACTTAAAGAGGGACGGCGTCAAGCCCAATTCTGACGGCGTCAAGCCTTGATAAGCCAGAGCGGATTTTGGAGGACTAAAGAGGGACGGCGTCAAGAAGGCCATCCGGGAACTTATTGTGTGTAATTTTGGAGGAGAAACCCTAAGACGAATTTCTGCCATTTTTAAGGGTTTTCATACCCTTGGATCTCCCATGTTTAATTGAAGATAAGTAATCATTTAATCATTCAATATGTCTATGTGTTGTTTGATTATATCTTGTTCTTGTCTTTTGATTAACATGCTAGGCTAGATTTATCTTGTGTTTGCTTAGATCTAATGAAACCTAGCTATTGATTATTGGTTATTAGTGTGTTATTAATTGTATTGGATGATTGTTCATCGATGTTAGGCTTAAGAAAACTGGCTAACTTCCTATTCGGTAACTTGCTTGAACGTCTTAAGAAACATGAACCAATGCGTACTAAGGTTTTTATGGTTGTATTTAATGCATGAGCGAATTCTAGTGATCCCATGTTAGGAGCTTCCTAGCCGGCTCGACATAGGAGTGAAGTAGGAGCTTATAGAGTTGGGGAAGTACGTACGCCACCCACGATTGGTATTAAGGAATACACCCATCATCCACGCGATTAATACACACTAATCAACCGGTAAAAGATAGTTAGGGAGTAAGGAAATCTAAGTAAACACATTTCTCTCCACATAAGTTTCACGACCTTTTCATTTTCAGTTATTTTATTTTATTTGCATTCGTAGTAACTTGGGTTAGTTGACTAGCAACTAATTCCGCCCACTCCTTCAAACCCGAGATTTTACTTGCTTTCATAAAAATATAAAAACATAAAAAGAATCTTCTCTCACCCTTAGACCTATTAGAGTAGTTTTTCAATCCTAACGACACTATTCCCTGTGGAGAACGATCAATCCCCCGTACTTACCACTACACTATACTACATCGGTCAGGTACACTGCTTGGTGGGGTTGTAAGCCTCTTGAGATCCCTCGAGAGGTAAAACCTGTTGTAAGGTCGCAAAACCACGCATCAGTTGGATATTTGTCTTGGTTGCTACATGTTAAATATTGTATATGTGTCACCTAACCTTGTTTTGTAGCAAGTACCATTGCTCGATTCCTTGGTGTCCTCCAAACGAGGGGGAGTATACATCAAGAGGGAGCCTTCGCGATCTTTTTGCTTCGTCAAAAAGGGGGAGAAATAGGATATAAACTCATGCTAAAAATTTGATAAAATTAATCTTTCACTTAAAATGAGTTTATGTTTTCTCATCATCAAAAAGGGGGAGATTGTTGATGCAAATAATGTCCTAAAAACGATATTTATATCTTTCGATAACTCCATGTTTTGATGATAACAAAATGTGAAAACATTTTACGTCAAAATTAACATAAACAAGTTTTTAGTCGAAATATCCCGTTTCTACGTAAATCACTCTAGGTAAGAACAAACAAATTTACAACTTGACAAATGATCAAAGAAATGAATTTGTGTTTCAAACTTCACATTTTTAATGTGACAAAACATTTTTTCAAAAATATACTTTACAAATTATTTTTGAATTGTAAAGAAATGTTTTAATTGGAAAAATAAGTTTAAAAATCATAACAGCTATTCCCCCCCCCCCCAAATCAGCTCCAAACTTCCCCAAATAAACTTTCACCACTAAAAATAAAAACTGGAGCCTCCTTTGTCTGGCATGGTACCACGGTACCACTAAATTTAGTGGTATCGTATGGTATTTAGTGGTACCGTCCCACTGTAATGGGCAAATTTTCTCTGCCTATAAATACCAGTCCACTTCACAGTTTTTGGGTATCCTTTTTCACACAAAACTTTATGAGTTTAATCCTCCGTTTACACTTACATTTCATTGATCATTAGTTAGTTTTCTTTTGTTTAAAGAGTGATCCTTTTATCTAACCAAATATCACCTTCATTCCTCTATTACTCAAGAGAAGAACATAAAGTATCAAGAAGATACAAGGTGTTAGAGTCTTTGTGTAGTGCACTTGCATTACTTGTTGTTTCCTTGATTGTATCTTGATATACATCAAGTATCATAGTCTTGTTTAGTCATCTTGTGTGGATCATTGTGATCTTGTGTGGATCATTGAGATCTTGGAGATCTCTTGTAACTTGTGTGTTAGTGTGTTGATCAAGTGGATCAAGAGTAGAGTTTGAGGATCGTGTGATAAGTAAGGGTCGTGTAGATCGTATGGATCATGAGTGAGATTGGTACTAGCTAGATTAGTACTCGACATTTAGTTTAGTGTCAGAAATTGTGATAAGCGACGTTGTACGGTTTTCTCCGCCTGAAGGGAGCTTTGTTGACATAGTGCTTAGAACTCTCGAGTTGGGTAATCGGGGATTGGAGTAGGGCGAAAAAGGGCTTCGTGACCGAACCACTATAAATCTCATTGTCTTGGTTTGATCTTTCCATCTCATCTCTTTATACTTATTATTTATATTAGATAGTTTAGCTTAGTGTTCATATTGGTGTTAATTGATTTCAAAAAAGAATTGAATCAATGTTTTTCAAAGAAACTCTTTTTATTTTACTTAAGGAAAATCAATCGGTAAAACTATTCAACCCCCCCCCCCCTCCTTTCTAGTTTTCCACATAAAATATAAATAAACATTTTTAAGGTTTATTTGTATTAACAATCTCCCCTTTTTGTTGATGACAAAACATAAAATTATTATAAGTAAAACGATAAAATTTGTAAGTTTTGAATTTAAATTTTTACTCTTTTCTCCCCCTTTATGTCGAAACCAAAAGAGTGTCGAGAAGAAACTAACCCGAATGCAAGTTTTTAGAAAAAAATGAAAGAAAGGTGTAAAATGGAGTAAAGAGAGTTAGAAGTGCTTAGTTGCTCCCCCTTGACGGTTGCTCCCCCTTGTTGAGGGCGTCAAGTAATTAGGAAGACCAAGACGTGATCATTGCAAGTTTTTGCAATGGTTTTTCTTGGTCGAAAGCTCCCCCTTATTGAGGGCGTCAAGTACTGCATGTGTATTTTTGAAAAATCTATAAAACAAAGGTTAGAAAACAAGTATATGTTGTCCCTTTGCTGAAAATTGAATTGCATAAGAGTTCAGTTAGTATTCTGAGTGCCCGGATCCGTCGGATCCTTTTTAGAAAGGATCCGCCATGTATAAACAGAGGGATCCGGCTACCTTCAACTTGTTAGCAGCAGTAAAAGATAGAAAATGGTATGAAAATAAGTAATAATCACACCAATCATGCTCACATAAACAAGAAACACATAATCATGTAGATTCATTTAATAAAAAATAAGAGAAATGATACAACTTTGGTCAATTCTCTAAAACTAAGGAAATGATCTAAAATGAAAAAGTCCTAGTGACAAAAGCTAGGCCTAAGACTAGAGGAGGAAGACAACTTATGCTTGCACTTCAAGATTTCTAGGTATGGTTAGGTTAGGTGACATCTTCTAGACGTTCAAGTAGGTGATGAAATATGAAACGCATTTCATTGCGTAATTCATGTACCATGGTTTGGGTGTGCTGATAATGAAAGCAAGTCTCCTCATGACTTGGTTGGTAGGAGCCTAAGATAGAAGGTTCTTTAGGCATGTTTGAGGTGGAAGCACCTAGGTGAAGAGATTGTGGATGTACCACGGGTGTTGGTGGATAAGTATGTATGAGAGGAAGTGTGTTATTATTTGGTTGAGGTGGTTGAGATGGTTGAAGTTGTTAACATCTTCTCATTACCCAAAATGGGCCATTTGAGGGTAGAAGAGAGGAAGGCAAGTTTGCTATGGGTGGTGGTATGTTTATGTCAACATCTATGTTGTGGGAGGAAGGTTAAGTATGCATTATCTCAATAGATGAGAATGTGGGAAATGGTGGTGGATTGAAGGTTCTAGGAGGTAAGTCCTCCAATGTGTTCAAGAATGGGTGAGGAGAGGTAGGAGGTGTGGTAAAGGAGAGAAGTTAAGGTTGAAGAGGTGAGGCTTGTATGGGTTGAGTTGAAACAGGTGTTGGTTCAAGAGAAGTAGGTTGTGGTGAGGTTGGTTTGGTGGAACCAAATTGTGGTGGAGTTGGTTCATTAAAAGGAGGAGTTTGGATATAGTTTGAAAGAGGTGTTCTAGTAGAGGGTGTCTTAATGGGTGAGGTTTCGGTTGAGGATATCTCATACACAATACGTGCGGTTTTTCTTGGAGGGCTTCTAGTGGATGATCTTGCACTTTGTGCTTTAGTCATGTTTTGAGGTGAGTTTAGAAGGTGAGTTTACAGTAGAAGAATGGTTGTTAAGGTGTGGTTTTGAAGCACAAACACAAGTGGTTTATATAGTGAAGAATCAAGTGAATGAATTAAAGCCTAAACCACTAAAATTCTTTGAATTGCAATGATTTACATGCACCAAGGTCAACTACAGTGATACAATATTCTAGGAGATTATTTAAAGGAAATGTGGAGTGTTGGAATGGGTTAAGTTGAGTTTTGAAAGGCTATGAGTGATCATAGATGTGTCTGTTTGCCCGGATCCATCGGATCCTTCTCAACAGGGATCCGACTAGCTTTAGCCAAGGGATCCAGTTAACAGATCAGATGAGAGGGAAAATGATTATGATCTAGCTACTGCAGACCTACGTTTCTTGTTGTAATGGGTGTGAGAAGATGTCTTAAATGAGAAAATCATGAGTGGTTTAAGACTATTGATGAGGGGTTGCCATTAATGGACTTTTAGATAGAAGAAGGAAGGCTAAGTAAGACCAATAAGTGATTAAGGGTGACGATAATCATATCACTAGGTGTTTAATAATTGTAGGATTTAGGGAAAGTTGTGATGGAAAATTTAAGAATTCTTTAAAAGTTATAAGAATTAAAAGATTGGTTTTAGAGCATTTTGAGATAGAACTGGTTGTAATAAATTTCTGAAAAATTTATTTATTGTGTAAGTAAGTGTATTATGTTCAGAGAAAGGTGATGCAAGAAGTGGCACTGAAAAATGGTGATTATCTTGGAGATGATAAATCATAAAAATCTCAGAAGAAACTTAAGTTTTTCCTATGAGATCAAAAGAGCTACTAACCTCAAGATTAGCTCAAATGTGACTAAAAGGAGATGGATAAGTAGTGTAATAAGGTTTGGGAGGTTGAGGGTGATAAGAAGTGGTATAAAATTCACTCTGTTTGGCTGGATCTGCCGGATCCTTTCTAAAAGGGATCCGGCCTGTTATAACTAAGGGATCCGGCGTCTGAGACTAATTACTTCACAAAGGGCTCGTAGAATTTTGCTCACATGTCGAATATAATATCTAGTGATTCAAGCAACAATTATACATAGATAAAAGTCTGTATTGCAAGTAGAGCATGTAAGAATTACATATACGAATGCATGGTGAAATTTCTCAGACTTCAAGCATTTCAAAAAGTTTAGACAATAGAGTGAATATTCAAAGAATCTTAGTTTTATAACAGAATACAGATATAGCAAATAATATGACATTATCATGTTTGACCAATTCACCAACTTTCATAGGCACTCTCTTCACTTGATTTGCTTCATTCCTCGTCTTCGCTTGCTGAATCATCAGAAGGTTCATGGTAGATGGATGACTCGGGAATGAGAAATGATGTTAAATGTGACTCATTTAAGGGTTCCATTAATCTATAGAAAAGTGAATATTAAGGATCTTGAAGATATGCGTGAACGTTCATGAAGTGATGTTAGAGACGAGTTAGGAACATCCCATAGGGTATTAGTTTGTTTCTTTTATCCTTGAGATGTATGATTCGCTTAGCGAAGAAATAAGTGAGATTGTATGGTTGTTGATTTAGAATGCAATAAAGCATGTGAGCACAACAGGCAGGTAGATACTCACGATCTTTGATAAGACTCACAACATTTTCTTATAGGATAAATGCAATGGGTTGTAGAAAATAGCGAAGTTCAATCATACAAATTATGTTGGGTTGTCGTATTGAATCGCAGAGAAAACTGGTCAATTCTCCTGGGGAGGGAATGTATGTAGGGTATGGACCATGTTCCTCTTGTTTAAGAGAATCAAGAGAAAATTTTTCTGTATAGGCATATTGCCCAAGGTTTGGAAGTCCAAGGACTTGAGCGAATTTTTCGAGGGGTAAGAGGAATTTGTAGTTTTGTATGCAAAACCAAAGGAAAAGAGATTGATCCTCGTTACGTACGAGATCAATTTCACGAATGAATTCTAATATGAAACGTGGGAAAATTAGATCAAGTTCACATACTGTATGTTTGTTTTATTTATCATATAATTTTATTTTCTTGCATATGAGACATTTAACTAATTGATTAACAACGTATAATGTGTTTTGCAGATAGTGCAACTTCACTAGTATAGAACATGTTTTACTCTTTGTTCATACTATAGGCTAATTTGCATATTATATTGAACTATGTGAAAGCCATTAAAGTTGTAGAAAACTAGAAGGGGGGGGGGGTTGAATAGTTTTACCAATTAAAAATTCTTTTTAAAACTTATAGATCGACATATGTCAATCTATTTTTGACGTGTTGGATATTGATAGTAGAAAAGCCTATAAAACTAAACTACGAGAGAGGGATAGAGAGATACAACCATAGCACAAGTATTTATAGTGGTTCGGCTATAAGGACATCTTCCTTGCCCTACTCCACTCCCCGAGTACCCAACTCGAGAGTTTCGTAAACACTACAAGACAAAATCCTTTCACCGGCGGAGAAGCCTTCACAACGTCGCTTACACTTTATCCGATACAAAGCTAAATACCGAGATCTTCCACGAGGTAGAGCCAACCCTTCGTCGCCTACACTTTATCCGGTACAAGGCTAGATACCGGGTTCCATTACAAAGGAGGAACCACTACCCGATCAACACTTCTAGCACAACACAACTAAAGGAACCAACGTCCTTTTCCACCTAACGACTCAACACATCTACAACACCCTTGAGGGGAAGAAAGAACAAGATGTACTTCTGTGATCTTGAAGAAAAGAAGAATCTTGGCTACTCATGTAACGAGCTTGCAAGTCTCCGAGAGGTTGTGATCTCGCCTTTTAGAAGGAACCAAGAGAATCACCAAGAAAGACTACATAAAAAGATATTTGGATCTGAGGTTAGAGAGCTTAGAACATAGAGAGAAGATATGTCTGAAAGGGGTGAAGAGTAAGAAAGAAATGGCTCACTCTTTATAGGCAAACTGAGCACTGTTCACCCGGTTCTGGCGGATCCCTTCCCAAAGGGATCCGGCTAGTGTAAACCCAGGGATCCGGCTATCTGTTATCATCAGTCCGGACTTTGGGTTACAATTTCGGGTTTTGGGTTATGGGTTATGATCCATGGTTTATGTGATGTCATGTGTGATGCCAAAGATATCTTGGGTCATGGGTTATGGACATTGGGTTATGGGTTATGGACTTTGGGTCATGGATCATGGGTTTTACCCATTTAGGTGTCATGCATGATTTCATGCAATGGGTCATGGGTTATGGATCAAGCTCCATGGGTTATGAGTTATGGACTTGGTTTTTAGGTCATGGATAGTCCAAGTATTTCCTAGTTCATTTTCACAAGTTACATGTATTTTATAAAATGTAAGTAACTAAGTTACTTAAGTGTTTTTATAAAATGGTTTTGGTTTTATGTAAGGTTGTTAACTAAACATGTTTAAGGTTTATTTGTTTAGTGAAATGAGTTAGTAAACTTTTGGCTCAAAGCGTTACGTTTTTTATTTATCTCGTTAAATTTATTTTACGTTTGTTATCGACAAAACATTAGAAGATCGTAAAATATAAATAAACGTTTTTAAGGTTTATTTGTATTAACAAAAGTGTCTATTATAAATTTGATTAGAGAAATAAAATTATAAATGTGATAATGTATTAAATTCTCCATATTATTCGACTTTAACATAAAGCCAAGTGAAAATCAAAACACATGTGGTCATAAACAAAAACTTTGTGTAACAAGATTATTATGTGGCATGACTAGTTTGACCATCCCGAGTTAATGATAATGCGAAATATATAGAATAACTATGAATCACTTCAAAGATAATTTTGATTATTTTGATTGTTCTCAAGGGAGAATAATGATTGACCCATCTCTAATTAAAGAGGGAAATGGATTCTTTTCTGGAAAAGATATAAAGGGGACGTGTATAGGGTTATACATCCGCCATATGGATCATTTGGAGTTTTTAAAAGTGATGCATCGTCAAAATGATCATTAAAGATTCAACTAAAGTTAGCGTAATTTGTGTCTCAGCTTATAAGAATGCGAGCGCATATTTCCAGCTTATATCTTTGAAAATGGTGGTGAATACTTCAAAGTTTTTAGTAATTATTGGAATAAATATTGAACATTGTGTACCTCATATTCGTAAGTGATTTGCTCTTGTTGAAACGCTTTCAGTTGATTACAAAGCAATAGATATGAGAGCCAAATTATAACGGGGCATGCTATTTTAAATCATACAACATGATTTTGCATCATGCCAAACGTTATAATAATTCTTTCCCATTCCAATATTTTTAAGATACAAACCATATATTCCCCACCTAAGAGTTCAATAATTGTGGGGTTTATATTTTGGTGAATCCACCACCATGCACAAAATGGGATGTTGAAAATGAGAATTCATTCAGGGGAAGAGAATGAGCAGCTAGAAGTTGGAATGAATTATAATAATGTAAATGTTGATCCTCACAACATTAATGAATATGAATGGTCCGTTCAATGTATAATTCACTTTTCTAATCTAGTAAATGTCAGACATGTTTAGTAACCTAAAGAGAGTGACTCGATCTATATGCACTACTAATGCTCCAACTAATATTTGTGTTCTGACGGAACAACCAATGATTGGTAATGATTCTATGGCACGCATAATGCGTGATAGAATAATCGATTCCAAATAAAAGGTCCTCGAATTTGAAAGAAATGGAGCAAGAAGTGAAGTAACGTTATAAGGTTTTCTCCGCCATAAGAGAGCTTGTTTATATAGTGTTTGCAAACTCACGAGTTGGGTACTCGGGGAGTAGAGTAGGGCGAGGAAGAGAGCTTCGTGCCGAACCACTATAAACGACCGTGTCTATTGATTTGATTTCAGATCAAGTCACCGAATCTAAAGTTTTGTAAATAATCCAAAATCGGTAAAAACTATTCAACCCCCTTTTAGTTTTCCACAATTGGTATCAGAGCCACGCTAACCAAGATTTTTGAAATTTATTGGATTTTAAAACTTGAATCGATCTATGGATTTTGGAAACTACAAAGAGGGTCAATCTATGCAACGACCGTCACTTTTTAAAAGCGATGGTTTTATATATTGGAAAAATAGATTCGAGACCTATGTGAAATCAAAAGATCTTTATCTTGGGCATGTTATTACCATGCGTGATTTTCAACCTACCATAAGAAATGAAACTAGTAACAAAGATGAAGTTGTGCCTTTTGAAAAACAATCGGATGATCTTAAAAGGAAACTTGCCAAAAACAATGAAGGTAAAATGTTCCTTTACAACGTTTTACCTAAGAAAGAATATGAAAGAATTTTCATGTGTGAAATGGCAAAAGAAATTTGGCAAACTTTGTTAATCACTCACCAAGGTAATAGCCAAGTCAAAGATAACAAGATTGATTTACTTGTATAAAAATATGAGAAATTCTCGATTGCCGAGAATGAATCTATTGATAGTGGATTTGCTAGGTTTAATACTATTATTACTAGTTTAAAAGATCTTGACCAAAGTTTTTCGAGAAAAAACTATGTTCTTAAGTTTCTTAGGGCATTTCATCTAAAGTGGAGACCGAAAGTCACCGCCATTGAAGAATCAAAAGACTTGACGACACTTTCACTAGATGAGCTCATTGGCAACTTGAAAGTCTATGAGTTTATCATAGAGAAAGATTTGGAAGTGATTAGAGGTAAAAGAGACAAGGTAAGATCTATTTCCTTGAAAGCCAAGAAAGAGTCAAGTGATGAAGAAGAGTCATCATCGGATAGCGATGATGATGAGGATTATGCAATGGCCGTGAGGGACTTCAAGAAGTTCTTCAAGAGAAGAGGTAGATTTGTTAGACAACCTCGAGACGAAAAGAAGTCTATCCGAAAAAGCCGGGATGACAAGAAAAGCAAGAACAATCGGAAATGTTATAGATGCGGAGACCCGAATCATCTCATTGGTGATTGTCCAAAACAACCTAGAAACAAGGACCAAAAGGCTTTTGTCGGAGGTTCTTGGAGTGACAGTGGTGAGGAGGACGATGAAAAGACCAAGGAGGAAACGGATCTCATGGCTCAATCATCTAACGAGGTATGTTCTGATCTATCTTACTATAGTGATGAAGCGTCTTCTATAGATGATAACGTTATGAAAAAACAATACGATAAAATGTGTGAAAATAGTCTACAAATCATACTTAAAAACAAAGGTATGAAAGTAATTAGAAAACGACTAGAAAACGAAATAGTAGAGCTTAAAGAGAAAATCAAAACACTAAAAAGAAACAAAGCCTTAGAATGTGACTCATGTCTAGCTTTACAACTAGAGAACACAAAACTAAAAGAGTCACAATCTAAGTTAGAAAAGAAGGCATCAAAGTTTGTACAATTTGTAAAGAGTACGCACACACTAAAGAATATAATAACCGAAGGTAAAAATCCCAATGATAAAGTTGGTTTAGGATTTAACCTAAATGAAGCTTCAACAAGTTCAATCAAAGAAGTAAAATTTGTAAAGGGCAGTCCTGATGATTTGACACCCCGCGGATCCACTAATATAGTGGACGGATCCGTATTATATGGATCCGTGGATCCGCCGAAGTGCAAAAGTATGACAGAACTATTTAATATGCGTCGTGAAGCCTTGAAACCTAAATTTGAGATTAGTTATGATCTAATAGAGTCTAAGGCTAGTGAGGAAAATGAAATTCCAAAACCGAGCACTTCATCTAGAAACGATTTTTTTATAGTTCGTAAGAAACCTTCAACTAACGAAAATAAAGAAACACAACCATTGAAACCTTCACTTAAACATGGTTTAGGCTATGTTAAGAATGATTCTAGGTCAACAACACATCCACCTAGACGAGTTGTTAATTCTTAACCTAGGTAAAAAACACCTCAACCTAGGAGAAGACAAAATGTTCCAACACAACAACATTCACATCCTATGTCTTAGAACACTAGTCACCAACAACCATTCATGACTTGGGGAGTTTATTCACCATTTTCATTCATGCAACCAACTCCTCAAATGGCTAGAATGTTTGACACTAACATGTACGGACCCATGAGACAATGGGGACCAAACATTTGAGTTTTTGTGTCGTTAAACTAGGTATGCTTAAAGGTCGATTTGGAGCCAAACGAATGGGTAAAGGATAGTGGTTGCTCCAAACACATGACGGGAAACAAAAGTATCTTCTCAACCTATAAAGCATACGATGAAGGTAACGTTACTTTTGCTAGCAACCTAAAAGGAAAAATCATTGGCAAATGTAAGGTTTCTAACGACTCACTATAAATGATGTGGTACATGTTGATAACTTTGCTTTTAATTTACTTAGCATAGGAAAAATATATGATACTAAGTGAAAAGTTGTTTTCTCGGAGCATAAGAGTGAAATCATTAAGGATGGTAGAATCATAGGTGAAGGAACTAGGAAAAATGGGTTATATGTGATGAAACTAGGAAATAACCCTAAGGATCAAATTTGCCTAGCCTCAATGGATGATAGTTCAACTTTATGTCATATGAGATTAGGACATGCAAACATGCGTTTGATTCAATCACTCGCATCTAAGGAAATAGTTAGAAGCCTTCCCAAACTTAAGTATGACCAACACTTTTACGATGCTTGTAAAATCGGGAAACAATCACACGCTAGCTATAAGGCTAAAAATATGGTTTCTACTAATAGGTGTCTAGAACTCTTACACATGGACTTGTTTGGCTCACCGGCTATTCAAAGTTATGGAGGAAACTTCTACATTTTAGTAATAGTCGATGACTACTCAAGATATACATGGACAAGATTTTTGAAAACTAAAAATGAAGCTCTTGAACAATTTGAAATCTTAAGTAAGAAAATTCAAAATCAACAAGGTTGTTCAATCATTTCTATTAGAATGGATCATGGTCGGGAATTTGATAATGAGGCGTAATTTGGAGCTTATTTTGATGCACATGGGATAAGTCATAACTTCTCGGCTCCAAGAACTCCTCAATCAAATGGTGTAGTAGAAAGGAAAAACCGAACTTTACAAGAAATGAGTAGAACATTATTGAATGAACAATGAATACCTCAAAATTTTTGGTGTAATGTCGTGGACACTTCAACATACATCTTAAATAGAATTCTCATTAGACCATTCCTAGGTAAAACACCATATGAACTATATAGAGGTAAGAAACCCACACTAGAGTACTTCAAGGTGTTTGGAAGCAAGTGCTTCATTCTCAACACCAAAGACTACCTTACCAAGTTCGGCCGAAAGTCTTATGAAGGTATATTTCTAGGATATTCACAAAATAGTAAGGCTTACATAGTCCTAAATAAGGATACTATGAAAGTCGAAGAATCATTGAACATTACATTTGATGAGTCTCCTCCCCCACCTAAAACATCACCCTTGGTGGATGATGATTTAGATGAAGAATCGACAATTAAGAAGAAAACCAACTTAGACCTAGAAAACCAAGTTGAACAAGACAAAGATGATGAGAATGAACCCTTAGAAGAACAAACAATGTTAAACATCAAAGAGTCTAAGAATCATCTTTTAGATCACGTGATAGGTAGGTTAAATGAACGAACCCGTAGATCCCAAGTGCAAAACAAAAGTAACTTCTTTTGTTTCATTTCTACCTTAGAACCTAAGAATGTTAACGAAGATATTAAGGATGAAAGTTGGATAGTGGCAATGCAAGAGGAACTAAACCAATTCATTGCCAACGATGTTTGAGAACTAGTACCTCAACCTAGAAATCCTACTATCATAGGAACTAAATGGGTGTTTAGAAATAAGCTTGATGAAAATGGGATAGTGTCTAGAAATAAGGCGAGATTAGTAGCACAAGGATATAGTCGACAAGAAGGAATAGATTATGATGAAACTTATGCTCCGGTAGCTAGATTAGAATCTATTCGTATATTACTTGCTTATGCGTGTGCCTTAGATTTTAAGTTAAACCAAATGGAAGTGAATAGTGCATTTTTGAATAGTTTTATCAATGAGGAAGTATACGTAGCACAACCTCCGGGATTCATTGATTTCGAAAATCCAAATCATGTTTACAAGCTCAAGAAAGCTTTATATGGTCTTAATCAAGCTCCTAAAGATTGGTATGATAGACTCAAGGCATTTTTGATTGAACATGAGTATACTATGGGGATGGTAGATAACACACTCTTCACCAAGAAAAGAAACTCACACCTTATCATCGTAGAAATATATGTCGAAGACATTATATTTGGTTCATCTTGTCAAGAGTTTTGCGATGACTTTTCTAAGATCATGCATGACGAGTTTGAAATGAGCATGATGGGTGAGTTGAATTTCTTTTTAGGATTACAAATAAAACAAATGGAAGATGGTATCTTCCTTAATCAATCTAAATATATTTAAGAGATGCTTAAGAAATTTGGATTAGAAGATTGTAAACCTACTAAAACTCCTATGTCCACTAAAATCAAGCTAATCAAAGATGAGAATGAAGAATCCGTGGATAGCACTAAATATTAGGGTATGATCGGTAGTTTACTTTACTTTACCTAACGGCTAGTAGACCCGACATTATGTTTAGTGTTTGTCGTTGTGCTCGATTTCAAGAGAATCCCAAAATTTCCCATCTAGAAGCCGTCAAACGAATCTTTAGATATATTAAGGGAACAACACACTTAGGATTATGGTATCCAAAAGATACGGGTGTTCAAACGATCATCTACACCGATTCCGATCACGCGGGAGATTACGTAGATAGAAAAAGCACTAATGGCGTTTATACGTTCCTTGGATGTTGCTTGACATCATGGTTCTCTAAGAAACAAACCGCTCTTGCTATCTCCACAAACGAAGCCGATTATGTACCCTCAGGCAAGGCGTGCCAGCAAGCACTATGGATGAAACAAGCTCTAATCGACTACGACATACATCTTAACGACATCACCATAATGTGCGACAATAAAGGCTCCATATATTTAAGTAAAAATCCCGTACAACACTCTAGGACTAAACACATAGAAATCCGTCACCATTTCCTACGCAACAACGTCCAAAAAGGAAATATTTCTATCGAGAAAGTTTCCTCGAAACACAACATCTAACTAAACCACTCAAGCGTGAAACTCTCAATTTTCTTCGTTTAGGTCTAGGAATGATGAAAAATATTCCATAAATCGAAATCGCATTAGGATTGACGTGTTGTGATTTTTCATCCTAAAAGTCGTATACAACTCATCGTTGAAGTTCAACAAAGAAACGTCATAACCTAAAAATTTATCACAAGACTCCTTACAACATATGTAAGAGTCTCATGATAAGTCTTAGTCAAAATCTAGGATCCAAAACTCACAAATCAAGTTCTGTATCAATTTGACAATTTCACGGATCCACAAAATACGGATCCGTCCACCAAAATTTGTGGATCTGCATGTCCGATGTCTGCATAAAAAACCCTTTTATAAAACATAGTTTCATAATAATAAAAACATAAACCACGACCCACTCACACCAATTAATCTCTTCAAAAAAATTAGGAGCTTTTGGTCGTCAAAACAAGTATATTTCATCAATCTGAACAACTACTGTAAGTAATTACTACTTCATTATCCTTAATCTGAGTCTAGGATTCTAATTTTATGCATCAAAACCTAATTTGAGGGATTTGTTATATAATTAGTTATAATTCATGAATCAATTGTTAATTAAACAAGATTAGTACAGTTTATAACTATTATGCCTTCCCAATTATCAATTATGCATAAACCTAATCAACATTGTAAGAAATTGATTTTTAGAAAACCCTCAAATTGCTTTCATTGCATTGTTAATACAAAGTAAAAACTTTTTCATTCATGCACGATGATCTTACTAATGTCGTAGAATGTACATAAGTAATATGTATGTTCGCCACATTTAAGTAAGCAATATCAAACCTAGAAGATGAACTTTGGATTATCTCAAAACTTATTTAACTAAACTGTATTTTCAAAAATCGAGTCGAGATAATCGCATCTTCACATAGTTTGCATATAGGCACACACTAGAATTGAATTGTGCAATAAAACATCTATACACTTACTTTAAATTAAACGAGGATTTAAACCCGCACTTCGCTGCGAATCATTTCGATACGGAAGTATTTTTCAGTACAGATCCAATCATAAATTTGATAAACTCCAAAAGACCA
This sequence comes from Artemisia tridentata subsp. tridentata, assembly GCA_021014915.2. NCBI lineage: Eukaryota > Viridiplantae > Streptophyta > Magnoliopsida > Asterales > Asteraceae > Artemisia > Artemisia tridentata. Next base: position 318,358,494 of record CP139507.1, on the reverse strand, counting down.
CATTATTCAAGATACAATCCTTATACTAAAATTCTATTATTGCATACCATTTAAGCACAATATCCTTATTAACAGTGAGATCGAATGCAATAAATTTTAACATATGCATTTAAACTTAATCAAGCTTAACACGCACCATTTATGCCTTCCATAAGAGCTCTTATAACAGGCACAACAGATACGTTGCACACTTCATGACTCTCCGAATAATATCCAAAAACTTTGTACGACACCTCTTCATCATTCATAAGAACAACTTCTACAACTTACACAATGTACATCGCTTCAAGCATGGAGGCAACTGGGATTGTCAGCTTACCTGGTATCAACATGTAAATACAGAGCACATACCATCATTAAAAGTAGAAAAAAACAAATCACATTTGAGGCTAAAAATCTGTAAAAGATAGTCTTAACCTTTTTCCCTGAACCGCATCCTCTGAACCACGGCCTCTGAGACGCAACCTCTCAATCACATCCCCTGCACCATACCCTCTGAACCACACCCCTGGACTACACTCCGCCTTAATCACACTCCTGAACGACACTACAACTCTGAACCGCACCATTATAGCCCCAGTGATATGCTTGGCTACCTAAAGGGCCCAACTAACGCCTTCTGTAGCCTGTACTGATAATGGTTGTTATTGCCTCGTATGCAAGATTGGTTAACAACATACACTACACAAACATTTATACACACCCACATTGTTACTACACACGTCAGCCAAATCAACTTGTTCATACTCTACATTCCATTCCTCAAAGTTGACCGCAACCATAAACTTTACGCTTACCTGTTTAGGATCAAAAACTATGAAGTGGACATTTTGAGTTGTAGATAAGCAGGCCCTACTGCTTGAGATGTGTCAGCTATATCTGTTATCTGTGTTTTCTACAGCGAAAATGAAATGTAGCATATTAAATAGATGGCACCTGAATCTAAATAGAATACAAACTCCCCCTTGATACAAATTTATGTTGGTAACCAAATCGACTCATTAATGAATGAATGGGTTGATTCTGGTAATATTTTGATCTCTAATAGGTCCAACATTATATAAAAGCGTTAAAAGGGAAACGGGTCCAATGGATCAAAGTCAGCCAAAGTACACACTCTAAAAAATCAGTCCCAAACACCTGTTTAGTCAAAGCAATGATTTTACCTTCATATCATCATTCAAACCAATATCTTGACTTTGATTGTAGTTGTATCTAAACAATCAGTCCTAAACACCCCTTTAGAAAGGTATTCAAATATACGAAGGCAACATTTTCATTTAAAAATTCACGCTTTAAGGGTAGTAAATTTAGGTAGATAAGCTAATGACCAAACGTAGTATATTTGGTGAGGATTAACCATAGTGTCTTTATTTTATGGACCTCTAGAATCATTTATTTTCATCAAAATCTAGCAAAGTTTTTGGAAGAGCGAAATGGCCTTCAAATTCTCAACTTTGCCAGGAAACTATGATAAAGAAGCCATGGAATGCTGGAAGATTTAATCGTGTACCTTTCGGGCTGCCCCCTTCTGTAGAAAGCAACCTGCAGTACACGTTGGAAATGGATTATTGAGCGAACCATTATTGAGCGAAATGGATTACTAAACTGTCTCCACAATAATAAAGTAGGCTTTCGTTTTTAGACTTGAGGTTTTAGTCATTCAGTTTGTTTTTATTTCTCATATGTGTAAGAATTAAATTGTAATTTGATTAAAAGAAAGATTTGGATAAAAGCTCTCATTCCCATGCCATGTTCCTAGAACCTCGATTGAAACACCCAATAAGTAAAATCAGATAATGTAATATACCTGGCTAGAAGTGGCTTAGAGGTGTTGACAGGACCCTTTGAGTTCCCCATTCGTTTCATCCTGCTGTCTTGTTCCTTGTCAACACGCATAGTAGCCACCTCTTTTTCCATAGCTGCAACCTCTCTTCTCATCTTTTTTGGCCTCAGCCTCCATACCCTTTGTCAAAGTATCTACTTTCTTTGCTAACATCTGAATCCAAACATAGCAATTCAAACGATGAATAATAGCTTCTTAATCTGAGTGTCAAATGGGCATGTTGGGTAACGGGTTTGGTTAGGTCAGTTCTTTTTGTCCGCTTATTTAAGGCCACATAGCTCAAATGAGGAATGAAAATATAATAGTGGTCGTTGTAATACAGTTACATGTAGGCACAACATAAAGAAACTCCACATTCTGAATACCTCATACCTAACTGCTTACCCGATCCTACCCATAATCGGAAAAGAATAAGGAATCTGAACATGTTCCGATCTGCATCAAAAACTACATATTATGAGACAAAGCCCTTAAGAAGATTATTTGGACAAAAGATCTATAGTGTCAACCCTATCGAACATGTTTGAAGGTGCGCCCAAAACTACCTATTATCATGCAATTGATAGAGGAAATAAAACTACAATTTTGCCCTCTTACCAGAATTTATCGTTGCATTAGATATGTCAAAAGCAGTGCTATGAAACCATGTTTCTTAAAACACATCTATCAACTCGTCCACTAGCATAGAAAAAAAAATAATTATATGAAGCTCAGAATGGCAACTTACTATTTGGATGTTATAAACATAACTCCTTTTCCATTTTTCAAACACACCCTTGTAGGTCTACAAACGAATTAAGTCTTCAGTAATCTCAACTCCTGCGCGCACACATAAGAAGTAAACATTAGCATAATGACACAGGGTTATACACTGATGTACGGAAAATAAACTACTGATAGATTAACAAATCAACATAACTGATCATGAAATCATAAGCTTTCCTAGTTTCATCCTGATCTGACATCCATTGGTGTGGCCTCCGTTCTTGTAACACCCCAACCCGACAAGGGTAGAAGTATCACATTAATGGTTTCATATCAGATCAAAACAAAGCATACATTCAATAGTAATACAAGGATTCTCAAAGGTTACAAATGAATTGCTGAATATACAAGATTACAAATGAAAATTTTCAATAACTACTAATTTCTAAATACAATAACTTCTAGTCATCTATACTCCAGAGTAGCTATCAAGGTCTTCTAAGTCCAAGGTTCTCTTCACCCATACCCAGCTTCCAAACTAAAACCTGCCGCGGGAAAGAAACGCGGCTGAGCTTAAAAAGCCCAGTGAACAGATATATAATAAACGGAAACGAAAGTAAACGGAAATGAACAGAAGTAGCATAATGAATAAGATATAAGTAAAGGTACAAGAGTAAAGGTTTAGGACAGTAATCCACCACGAGCCCAGAATCAAATCATATCATATCATATCATATCTTCATAATCATATAGAGGGGAGACCTCTCAGATAATCAGATAATATGAGGGGTGTCCTCATTCTTCAAATGGAGTAGCTAGCTCCCAAATTTTGTGAAAGAAGTGGATTGCACCCATCCTCAGTCACCATATCAAAACATATCATATCATATCGTATACAAAACATATCTAGGATGCATCCATACGCCCCCCAAACAAATCATATTGGCCATAAACAAATCATATTGAGCTCATATCATATCATAATGGGGACGGTGTGGCTAATCACTCGAACCACACACGAGTCATGCCATTGGTGCATCAATGACACGGCCATGTTACCTTCATGGCTAGGAAACATATTTTGGCTCGTAGTATCAAACTGGGTCAAGGTCAAAGGTCAAAGGTTCATATCATAGCAAGGTTCATATGTCATAATCATAGTCCAAATCTCAAGGTTCATATCAAAGGGTTCATATGAGAGGTTCAGAAATCAAAGGTTCATATCAAAGTGTAGGGAACATAGCAATGGTATAGGGAAACCCTAATACGAATCAAAATAGAGACCGAAGGCTCCTTATACAAAGAGCAGAATATCTGTACCTTAGACCGCAAGTGCAACCATAACAGAAACATAAAGATCGGAATCAAACTCCTTCTTCAGCGAATCTACACGAATTCATGATTGTCTTATTATTAATATCTTATTTAAATCAGATTACTTATTTTAGTCGGCTTTCCATTTTTAGTAACTTTCCTTTTTATAGCAGCTTTCCAAAAATAGTAAGTTTCCCTTTTAATAGTTAAACCATTCTATTTTATGCAGGTTCCCAATTAAGCAAGTTTCTATAATTATTAACTTTAGGGTAGTATCCATTAATTAGCCAAATTAGGATTAAATGTAACAACTTATCATAGTTAAAGGTTTAACACGTTAACTATTATTAAAGATTAAGGTTCATTTATGACAATTATCAAAGATTTAGGTTAAATGTGTAAATCATTAAAGTGTAGGGTTTAAAGTGTAAATTTAGATTTAGTCAAACACATTTTATTTTACACGCATTAGCAGCCTATAGAAGCCAATGCATATGACACCCAAGTTACCAATTCTTTCGTTACACATAAATACTTTCGAAACACACATATGCACACCCTTGATGAGCCACCATCATAAACCGAGACACTTCTTCTTAACCTAATAAAATCAAATGGAAATAAACCTTTAACCCTTCTCCATTCTCGACCCCATTTAGTGAACCAAAACAAGCCTAAACGACCCATATTTTAACCAACTCATGACACTTTCCTTGAACCAGTATCGACCCCAAAGACGCATGAATTCAAACACACCCCGATGACACACACCCACATGCTTTACTTCCACTTATAAACCCTCTTCGACCACTCAAAATACACACACCATTCATCTACCAACTTAATTAGCGACACCCAAGACCATCTTCATTCAGTTGAGCACGCATTGAAGACTTCTTTAGACCACTCGAATTTCTCACACAACCACTCTATTATGACAGCCACAATAACGAGACTTACATTTGAAATATTGAGACAAAACACATCCATATTAGACATGCATGTAATTCCTATGTGTTCCCATGTACGACGCACATACACAATGCAAAATAATGAGCCCACATATTACATGAAATCTCATTACAACCACTCCTTATTCACATATAAACACACGCATGACCCTTCTTTATTTCTTAGTTTCCTGATCAGTTAATAACACACATTTAATACCACTCAAAACTCACACATGATTCATTTATATATAATATCCATTAGCCTTAACTCCATTATATAAAATATCTGCATGATAACCTATAACAACTCACACATGATTCATATTTGACCTTGTTTTATATTCTATCTAGCGCTAAGGTTAGTGAATATTAGAACAGGTTTATAACTTAACTTGTACACAGGTCGAGACACATGATACTCTTCCCATACACTCGCCCCATTTCATAGTCACACGCACAACCAAACAAACATACTCGACACCCATTTTCACAGCCATAACGCAGTCCAAACAACCCTAATTTTCCCTGTAACTTGACCCATAATACATGTTCCAATATCAGTTTACGAGTTTTCTTATTGGTTTGTTATTCTATGTAATGTAGATCTTATGACAACGCGACAAATCTGATTCAGTGAGCCAAAAGAACCCTCATTCGAACATGCTTATAACCATATTATTTCATGCTACTTCTTTGACATTTCATGCGACATCATCAAGATTTTAAGAGATATTTTGGTGATCAATTTCATGTTTAAACACCAGGCTCATAACTTATAATTATGTTGAATCGAATAGCATCTTAAAACCTTACATATCGACTTATATCCTCATCATTTTATGAGACCCAAAAATACCCATTCGCAGTATTATATAGATTAATTTTAGGTCGTCTTTATAACGTGTATGTATATTATTGACGAGAACACAATCAGAACAGAATAAATGGTACCTTGACGACGAACCAACGAATGAACCCGCAATGAGAGCACCTAAAACTAATCCTATTCGAACCAACCCCACGCCCTTTTCGAATGAGGCTACACGAGCAGAACTGAAACGAACAACCCCGCGATCACCCATCTTTAAACCTTCGTACCTTCTTGAGAGGACAAAGAAATGGAGCCGTCGAATTAAAGTTTTAGGGTTTTCCTTGTATTCGATGTTTAAAGAGGAACAAGGTATACGGTTTAACAAATATGGGAGGTAGCCAAATATAGGGAATGATCGACCGAGTATTGATTGAGAGAAATCAGGAGTAAATCTTTTACTTTTTCAAATGAATCTTCTAGGTAATTATCTCCTAGTCCCCAAACGTAGCATGTGATAAAATAAAATGGGTCTAGGTAAGTAATGTATACACGTGTTAAAGGGACTATGTCAATTTTGCACTTAGTGTAGATTTTAAATTTTCATACTTAGTGTCCCATTATAATATATAATGGTAGTACTAATTATATCATTTATGGACTTAGGTAAATTTTAAAATACGTATTAAAATGTGAGTCTAAAGAAAAATTTGGGTTTTACAACTCTTCCCTTCTAAAAAAAAATTTTCGTCCTCGAAAATTGAAGTCGCAAAGTTAGACGAAGACGTAGCAGATCGCAAAAGATCGTCACAAGCAATTTCACGCCCGAGGAAGTTCTTTCAAAAAGGCTCTTCAAACCGAACAGTTTCTCATGACCCAATCAAAACAAGGTGGGTTCAAATTTTTCAGAAGGAGACAAATTGGATTGATTTGATCAGAAGGTCCAGGCAACGTAAATGGATGATGGGTGAATCTTCAAGAAAGCTCATACGGTAATACGAACTAAATTTCGGATCAAATTAACTGTATCAACAGTAGAGAGTTCTTCAAAGAGTTTAAGATTCATAACTGAGGTCAACAGAATGCAAATCGAGAATTCCAACTCATCTAGACATCTAATGAACAAAGGCAGATTATACGCATAACGGTGAAAGCAGATTAAACGCATAGGTGGAATGAACCTAAAGTCTCACTAATCACGGATAATCCAACGAATATTAAATTCTAAACTTCTTAGGTACTTCCCAAGATATCCTATGGCCACAATGAGTGCACGTTATATGGTGTAAGTATTATCACGTTGATCAGGCGTCATAATACTAGCACCACATAAATATGCCTTCATGATGATCATACTTTATCTCAAGTCGTAATCAAAACCACCTATCTTAGTCCACCTAGTACTCCTACAGTCTCGAAGTTAACAAAATCGAATGCCATAGTCAAGAGGGAAAAACAAAACTATTCGTAGAGTATCACAATCTAGATTGCCTAGCAAGGTGAGGCACGCCGTTACAAGCATCGTATCTTCCACAATTCGCCAAAATCTCTCAAAACAAAGCCATCATCGAACATATGAAAAATGAACACGGAACTGAAATGCTTCTAGGGAACTTAAATCATAAGAGGATCTTATTACTATATAACGAAACTTAAGAGGGTCAACGGAACTGGAAATTAGTTGCCAAGAACTTCGGCCTTCATAGATTCAATTCTTCCACACATAAAGGGTCTGTTTCAGAAATCCACTCATTCAACACATCCAATCTCTTCAAGTCCGGTTAATCTGTCTTCGTCTGTCCATCAATTCGGAAGTGAAACCAAAATCGGAAACTTGTGTCTGATTCGCCGAGCCTCCTGCAGTTCTTCTTGGAATGTGATGGAGTAATGTGAATTCCTGGCATGCTCTTCATCATTCAGTCTACTTTCGCTCTCAATTCATCTTAGTACAACCAAGATGAATAGGGAAGTGAGACTGTACGTCTCCATCAGCTCCGGGTTCGCCGTCTTGACTGGGTTGTCTTCTTCTGCATCTTCAACACTTCTGCCTTACAAGGAACGTCTTCACTCTTCAGGGTAGCCGCCGTTGTTGTCAACTCCAAGTCGGGCAGTGAAGTAACTCTTCTGACGTGCTTCTAGTTGTCCTGGTGCATACGAAAAACCTTCTGTGCTGCAAGGGAGCACCATCGAGTCTCTTCCTGATTTATCCCAAACTTGTTTCGCCCGAGGTAAGGAAACTAACTTCTATTTCAGCTTTTCCCAAACTCCATTCTAAATCAAACTAAGCTGCTTCTCTCTGTTCACGAAATTTCTCAATGGTATCATAAGTTGCAAACATCTTCTAGAATTCTTCTGCAAAGTTCAAAGGGTTTCAGTTCTCCATTCTGTTGTCGGTCTTGACCACATGATGATGGTTTTCAAAACTTGCGGGATATAAAGAGGTATCCTCGATTACGAACATCGTCGTCTCTGCAAATATCACTCTCTCATAATGTACGATTGATCGACGAATTTTCTAATGAAGCGCAAAGATGATTTTCATGCTCTTCCTCGTCTCCGAACGTACTATTAAGTCATACAATGACCATTTGTCCAAGCACTCACGAGAAGACATCATTTATCAAATTCGCGAAATAATCAGAGCTTTAGCTAATACTATTAGCGTCACAAATCGTCATAGCAGCCTTTTTCTCATACTGAAAGCGATTCCAAGAATAAAATCAATTCATCAGAAGGAAACTTCGCGCTCTGAAAGTAAACAACCACATAGTCGTTTCAGGGTGGAGGAATATTGGTTCCTAACGGTATTACGATTCAGCTTCCTGTAATCGATACATATCTCCAGTCATCATCCTTCATAATCGCGAATGAAACTAAAACACGCCCAGAAAATACACTTAAGTAAACTCACTTCCTGGTCTTCGGTTGCTGCTCTTCCCGGTTGCTCCAATCAATTGGTATGATCCGAAAGGCATCTTCGTTTAGCGACTAGAAATCTCTCGGTATCATGTCAAATCCTACTTCACGCTCCGATGGAAAAATTTTTGTGGTTCTACCAGGAATCATACTCAGAAACGCAGGGTGCCAAATAACGTTCAATACAAGGTTCATGCTCAGATGACTCAAAGTGCCAAATAGCTTCCAAGATAAGGTTCATTCATTGGTGTACGAAATGGTTTCTAAGAAAACTTTATAACCGCGAAAGTAACACACGAGTCTCTAGAGTAATAGCGAACGTTTAACAATCGGTAATCATGGTAGGGAGTTCAAAAATTGTTGTAAACGTTAAAGGTGAGATATAGGAGGGTAGTTGTCAATATTCGACTGATCACTCAACAAGTTCCTTGTCAGCATAAAATCGAAGTTAACTATCCAAAGAAAGACGGTTCGCAAATCAAAGCTTTATCATTCAAAAGTGAGGGGGAAAACATTCTTATACTCGTGGTTACACACCACAAGGCTTCTTATAAGGACAGAGATGGGTGAAACGAAATCAAATAGTGTCAGAAGATTCATAGATACTTATCAAAAGCAAAAGACAATCAAAACATATCCAGTACGTTATCGCCATGGAGGTTCTCAGAGTGCCCGAAGAGGCGTCAAATGATTAACGAAAGGATCAGAGTGCAACGTGGGTCTTTATCAAAATGATTAACAAAAGAAATCTGAAGATAAGGATCAAATAGTGTCAGGCAATTATTATGAAATTTCTCAATGCCTTCCAAATTTAATCAGGTTCAAATCTTAGGTGGTGCAAAGCATAAGCTTTCGATTTCCAAAAGTGATACCAACAGGCTCTAACCAAAAACAAAGCACGAATCAGAGTGATGCGGAAGCAATGATACTTAAACAAATGCCTTATAGTCTACCCATTCCTCACCGGTCAAAACTTAGGTTCCTATGGGAAATCCTAAAGAAATTTTCAAAGGTTGACTTACGAGCGCCTACAGGGAAAACTTAGTGGTCCTAACTTACACAGGCCAAGGGTAAATGTATTACGAATCGTAGCCTGTCGCTCTGATACCATAATTGTAACACCCCAACCCGACAAGGGTAGAAGTATCACATTAATGGTTTCATATCAGATCAAAACAAAGCATACATTCAATAGTAATACAAGGATTCTCAAAGGTTACAAATGAATTGCTGAATATACAAGATTACAAATGAAAATTTTCAATAACTACTAATTTCTAAATACAATAACTTCTAGTCATCTATACTCCAGAGTAGCTATCAAGGTCTTCTAAGTCCAAGGTTCTCTTCACCCATACCCAGCTTCCAAACTAAAACCTGCCGCGGGAAAGAAACGCGGCTGAGCTTAAAAAGCCCAGTGAACAGATATATAATAAACGAAACGAAAGTAAACGGAAATGAACAGAAGTAGCATAATGAATAAGATATAAGTAAAGGTACAAGAGTAAAGGTTTAGGACAGTAATCCACCACGAGCCCAGAATCAAATCATATCATATCATATCATATCTTCATAATCATATAGAGGGGAGACCTCTCAGATAATCAGATAATATGAGGGGTGTCCTCATTCTTCAAATGGAGTAGCTAGCTCCCAAATTTTGTGAAAGAAGTGGATTGCACCCATCCTCAGTCACCATATCAAAACATATCATATCATATCGTATACAAAACATATCTAGGATGCATCCATACGCCCCCCAAACAAATCATATTGGCCATAAACAAATCATATTGAGCTCATATCATATCATAATGGGGACGGTGTGGCTAATCACTCGAACCACACACGAGTCATGCCATTGGTTTATCAATGACACGGCCATGTTACCTTCATGGCTAGGAAACATATTTTGGCTCGTAGTATCAAACTGGGTCAAGGTCAAAGGTTCATATCATAGCAAGGTTCATATGTCATAATCATAGTCCAAATCTCAAGGTTCATATCAAAGGGTTCATATGAGAGGTTCAGAAATCAAAGGTTCATATCAAAGTGTAGGGAACATAGCAATGGTATAGGGAAACCCTAATACGAATCAAAATAGAGACCGAAGGCTCCTTATACAAAGAGCAGAATATCTGTACCTTAGACCGCAAGTGCAACCATAACAGAAACATAAAGATCGGAATCAAACTCCTTCTTCAGCGAATCTACACGAATTCATGATCGTCTTATTATTAATATCTTATTTAAATCAGATTACTTATTTTAGTCGGCTTTCCATTTTTAGTAACTTTCCTTTTTATAGCAGCTTTCCAAAAATAGTAAGTTTCCCTTTTTAATAGTTAAACCATTCTATTTTATGCAGGTTCCCAATTAAGCAAGTTTCTATAATTATTAACTTTAGGGTAGTATCCGTTAATTAGCCAAATTAGGATTAAATGTAACAACTTATCATAGTTAAAGGTTTAACACGTTAACTATTATTAAAGATTAAGGTTCATTTATGACAATTATCAAAGATTTAGGTTAAATGTGTAAATCATTAAAGTGTAGGGTTTAAAGTGTAAATTTAGATTTAGTCAAACACATTTTATTTTACACGCATTAGCAGCCTATAGAAGCCAATGCATATGACACCCAAGTTACCAATTCTTTCGTTACACATAAATACTTTCGAAACACACATATGCACAACCTTGATGAGCCACCATCATAAACCGAGACACTTCTTCTTAACCTAATAAAATCAAATGGAAATAAACCTTTAACCCTTCTCCATTCTCGACCCCATTTAGTGAACCAAAACAAGCCTAAACGACCCATATTTTAAGCAACTCACGACACTTTCCTTGAACCAGTATCGACCCCAAAGACGCATGAATTCAAACACACCCCGATGACACACACCCACATGCTTTACTTCCACTTATAAACCCTCTTCGACCACTCAAAATACACACACCATTCGTCTACCAACTTAATTAGCGACACCCAAGACCATCTTCATTCAGTTGAGCACGCATTGAAGACTTCTTTAGACCACTCGAATTTCTCACACAACTACTCTATTATGACAGCCACAATAACGAGACTTACATTTGAAATATTGAGACAAAACACATCCATATTAGACATGCATGTAATTCCTATGTGTTCCCACGTACGACTCACATACACAATGCAAAATAATGAGCCCACATATTACATGAAATCTCATTACAACCACTCCTTATTCACATATAAACACACGCATGACCCTTCTTTATTTCTTAGTTTCCTGATCAGTTAATAGCACACATTTAATACCACTCAAAACTCACACATGATTCATTTATATATAATATCCATTAGCCTTAACTCCATTATATAAAATATCTGCATGATAACCTATAACAACTCACACATGATTCATATTTGACCTTGTTTTATATTCTATCTAGCGCTAAGGTTAGTGAATATTAGAACAGGTTTATAACTTAACTTGTACACAGGTCGAGACACATGATACTCTTCCCATACACTCGCCCCATTTCATAGTCACACGCACAACCAAACAAACATACTCGACACCCATTTTCACAGCCATAACGCAGTCCAAACAACCCTAATTTTCCCTGTAACTTGACCCATAATACATGTTCCAATATCAGTTTACGAGTTTTCTTATTGGTTTGTTATTCTATGTAATGTAGATCTTATGACAACGCGACAAATCTGATTCAGTGAGCCAAAAGAACCCTCATTCGAACATGCTTATAACCATATTATTTCATGCTACTTCTTTGACATTTCATGCGACATCATCAAGATTTTAAGAGATATTTTGGTGATCAATTTCATGTTTAAACACCAGGCTCATAACTTATAATTATGTTGAATCGAATAGCATCTTAAAACCTTACATATCGACTTATATCCTCATCATTTTATGAGACCCAAAAATACCCATTCGCAGTATTATATAGATTAATTTTAGGTCGTCTTTATAACGTGTATGTATATTATTGACGAGAACACAATCAGAACAGAATAAATGGTACCTTGACGACGAACCAACGAATGAACCCGCAATGAGAGCACCTAAAACTAATCCTATTCGAACCAACCCCACGCCCTTTTCGAATGAGGCTACACGAGCAGAACTGAAACGAACAACCCCGCGATCACCCATCTTTAAACCTTCGTACCTTCTTGAGAGGACAAAGAAATGGAGCCGTCGAATTAAAGTTTTAGGGTTTTCCTTGTATTCGATGTTTAAAGAGGAACAAGGTATACGGTTTAACAAATTTGGGAGGTAGCCAAATATAGGGAATGATCGACCGAGTATTGATTGAGAGAAATCAGGAGTAAATCTTTTACTTTTTCAAATGAATCTTCTAGGTAATTATCTCCTAGTCCCCAAACGTAGCATGTGATAAAATAAAATGGGTCTAGGTAAGTAATGTATACACGTGTTAAAGGGACTATGTCAATTTTGCACTTAGTGTAGATTTTAAATTTTCATACTTAGTGTCCCATTATAATATATAATGGTAGTACTAATTATATCATTTATGGACTTAGGTAAATTTTAAAATACGTATTAAAATGTGAGTCTAAAGAAAAATTTGGGTTTTACAACTCTTCCCTTCTAAAAAAAATTTTCGTCCTCGAAAATTGAAGTCGCAAAGTTAGACGAAGACGTAGCAGATCGCAAAAGATCGTCACAAGCAATTTCACGCCCGAGAAAGTTCTTTCAAAAAGGCTCTTCAAACCGAACAGTTTCTCATGACCCAATCAAAACAAGGTGGGTTCAAATTTTTCAGAAGGAGACAAATTGGATTGATTTGATCAGAAGGTCCAGGCAACGTAAATGGATGATGGGTGAATCATCAAGAAAGCTCATACGGTAATACGAACTAAATTTTGAATCAAATTAACTGTATCAACAGTAGAGAGTTCTTCAAAGAGTTTAAGATTCATAACTGAGGTCAACAGAATGCAAATCGAGAATTCCAACTCATCTAGACATCTAATGAACAAAGGCAGATTATACGCATAACGGTGAAAGCAGATTCAACGCATAGGTGGAATGAACCTAAAGTCTCACTAATCACGGATAATCCAATGAAGATTAAATTCTAAACTTCTTAGGTACTTCCCAAGATATCCTATGGCCACAATGAGTGCACGTTATATGGTGTAAGTATTATCACGTTGATCAGGCGTCATAATACTAGCACCACATAAATATGCCTTCATGATGATCATACTTTATCTCAAGTCGTAATCAAAACCACCTATCTTAGTCCACCTAGTACTCCTACAGTCTCGAAGTTAACAAAATCGAATGCCATAGTCAAGAGGGAAAAACAAAACTATTCGTAGAGTATCACAATCTAGATTGCCTAGCAAGGTGAGGCACGCCGTTACAAGCATCGTATCTTCCACAATTCGCCAAAATCTCTCAAAACAAAGCCATCATCGAACATATGAAAAATGAACACGGAACTGAAATGCTTCTAGGGAACTTAAATCATAAGAGGATCTTATTACTATATAACAAAACTTAAGAGGGTCAACGGAACTGGAAATTAGTTGCCAAGAACTTCGGCCTTCATAGATTCAATTCTTCCACACATAAAGGGTCTGTTTCAGAAATCCACTCATTCAACACATCCAATCTCTTCAAGTCCGGTTAATCTGTCTTCGTCTGTTCATCAATTCGGAAGTGAAACCAAAATCGGAAACTTGTGTCTGATTCGCCGAGCCTCCTGCAGTTCTTCTTGGAATGTGATGGAGTAATGTGAATTCCTGGCATGCTCTTCATCATTCAGTCTGCTTTCGCTCTCAATTCATCTTAGTACAACCAAGATGAATAGGGAAGTGAGACTGTACGTCTCCATCAGCTCCGGGTTCGCCGTCTTGACTGGGTTGTCTTCTTCTGCATCTTCAACACTTATGCCTTACAAGGAACGTCTTCACTCTTCAGGGTAGCCGCCATTGTTGTCAACTCCAAGTCGGGCAGTGAAGTAACTCTTCTGACGTGCTTCTAGTTGTCCTGGTGCATACGAAAAACCTTCTGTGCTGCAAGGGAGCACCATCGAGTCTTTCCTGATTTATCCCAAACTTGTTTCGCCCGAGGTAAGGAAACTAACTTCTATTTCAGCTTTTCCCAAACTCCATTCTAAATCAAACTAAGCTGCTTCTCTCTGTTCACGAAATTTCTCAATGGTATCATAAGTTGCAAACATCTTCTAGAATTCTTCTGCAAAGTTCAAAGGGTTTCAGTTCTCCATTCTGTTGTCGGTCTTGACCACATGGTGATGGTTTTCAAAACTTGCGGGATATAAAGAGGTATCCTCGATTACGAACATCGTCGTCTCTGCAAATATCACTCTCTCATAATGTACGATTGATCGACGAATTTTCTAATGAAGCGCAAAGATGATTTTCATGCTCTTCCTCTTCTCCGAACGTACTATTAAGTCATACAATGACCATTTGTCCAAGCACTCACGAGAAGACATCATTTATCAAATTCGCGAAATAATCAGAGCTTTAGCTAATACTATTAGCGTCACAAATCGTCATAGCAGCCTTTTCCTCATACTGAAAGCGATTCCAAGAATAAAATCAATTCATCAGAAGGAAACTTCGCGCTCTGAAAGTAAACAACCACATAGTCGTTTCAGGGTGGAGGAATATTGGTTCCTAACAGTATTACGATTCAGCTTCCTGTAATCGATACATATCTCCAGTCATCATCCTTCATAATCGCGAATGAAACTAAAACACGCCCAGAAAATACACTTAAGTAAACTCACTTCCTGGTCTTCGGTTGCTGCTCTTCCCGGTTGCTCCAATCAATTGGTATGATCCGAAAGGCATCTTCGTTTAGCGACTAGAAATCTCTCGGTATCATGTCAAATCCTACTTCACGCTCCGATGGAAAAATTTTGGTGGTTCTACCAGGAATCATACTCAGAAACGCAGGGTGCCAAATAACGTTCAATACAAGGTTCATGCTCAGACGACTCAAAGTGCCAAATAGCTTCCAAGATAAGGTTCATTCATTGGTGTACGAAATGGTTTCTAAGAAAACTTTATAACCGCGAAAGTAACACACGAGTCTCTAGAGTAATAGCGAACGTTTAACAATTGGAAATCATGGTAGGGAGTTCAAAAATTGTTGTAAACGTTAAAGGTGAGATATAGGAGGTTAGTTGTCAATATTCGACTGATCACTCAACAAGTTCCTTGTCAGCATAAAATCGAAATTAACTATCCAAAGAAAGACGGTTCGCAAATCAAAGCTTTATCATTCAAAAGTGAAGGGGAAAACATTCTTATACTCGTGGTTACACACCACAAGGCTTCTTATAAGGACAGAGATGGGTGAAACGAAATCAAATAGTGTCGGAAGATTCATAGATACTTATCAAAAGCAAAAGACAATCAAAACATATCCAGTACGTTATCGCCATGGAGGTTCTCAGAGTGCCCGAAGAGGCGTCAAATGATTAACGAAAGGATCAGAGTGCAACGTGGGTCTTTATCAAAATGATTAACAAAAGAAATCTGAAGATAAGGATCAAATAGTGTCAGGCAATTATTATGAAATTTCTCAATGCCTTCCAAATTTAATCAGGTTCAAATCTTAGGTGGTGCAAAGCATAAGCTTTCGATTTCCAAAAGTGATATCAACAGGCTCTAACCAAAAACAAAGCACGAATCAGAGTGATGCGGAAGCAATGATACTTAAACAAATGCCTTATAGTCTACCCATTCCTCACCGGTCAAAACTTAGGTTCCTATGGGAAATCCTAAAGCAATTTTCAAAGGTTGACTTACGAGCGCCTACAGGGAAAACTTAGTGGTCCTAACTTACACAGGCCAAGGGTAAATGTATTACGAATCGCAGCCTGTCGCTCTGATACCATAATTGTAACACCCCAACCCGACAAGGGTAGAAGTATCACATTAATGGTTTCATATCAGATCAAAACAAAGCATACATTCAATAGTAATACAAGGATTCTCAAAGGTTACAAATGAATTGCTGAATATACAAGATTACAAATGAAAATTTTCAATAACTACTAATTTCTAAATACAATAACTTCTAGTCATCTATACTCCAGAGTAGCTATCAAGGTCTTCTAAGTCCAAGGTTCTCTTCACCCATACCCAGCTTCCAAACTAAAACCTGCCGCGGAAAAGAAACGCGGCTGAGCTTAAAAAGCCCAGTGAACAGATATATAATAAACGGAAACGAAAGTAAACGGAAATGAACAGAAGTAGCATAATGAATAAGATATAAGTAAAGGTACAAGAGTAAAGGTTTAGGACAGTAATCCACCACTAGCCCAGAATCAAATCATATCATATCATATCATATCTTCATAATCATATAGAGGGGAGACCTCTCAGATAATCAGATAATATGAGGGGTGTCCTCATTCTTCAAATGGAGTAGCTAGCTCCCAAATTTTGTGAAAGAAGTGGATTGCACCCATCCTCAGTCACCATATCAAAACATATCATATCATATCGTATACAAAACATATCTAGGATGCATCCATACGCCCCCCAAACAAATCATATTGGCCATAAACAAATCATATTGAGCTCATATCATATCATAATGGGGACGGTGTGGCTAATCACTCGAACCACACACGAGTCATGCCATTGGTGCATCAATGACACGGCCATGTTACCTTCATGGCTAGGAAACATATTTTGGCTCGTAGTATCAAACTGGGTCAAGGTCAAAGGTCAAAGGTTCATATCATAGCAAGGTTCATATGTCATAATCATAGTCCAAATCTCAAGGTTCATATCAAAGGGTTCATATGAGAGGTTAAGAAATCAAAGGTTCATATCAAAGTGTAGGGAACATAGCAATGGTATATGGAAACCCTAATACGAATCAAAATAGAGACCGAAGGCTCCTTATACAAAGAGCAGAATATCTGTACCTTAGACCGCAAGTGCAACCATAACAGAAACATAAAGATCGGAATCAAACTCCTTCCTCAGCGAATCTACACGAATTCATGATCGTCTTATTATTAATATCTTATTTAAATCAGATTACTTATTTTAGTCGGCTTTCCATTTTTAGTAACTTTCCTTTTTATAGCAGCTTTCCAAAAATAGTAAGTTTCCCTTTTTAATAGTTAAACCATTCTATTTTATGCAGGTTCCCAATTAAGCAAGTTTCTATAATTATTAACTTTAGGGTAGTATCCGTTAATTAGCCAAATTAGGATTAAATGTAACAACTTATCATAGTTAAAGGTTTAACACGTTAACTATTATTAAAGATTAAGGTTCATTTATGACAATTATCAAAGATTTAGGTTAAATGTGTAAATCATTAAAGTGTAGGGTTTAAAGTGTAAATTTAGATTTAGTCAAACACATTTTATTTTACACGCATTAGCAGCCTATAGAAGCCAATGCATATGACACCCAAGTTACCAATTCTTTCGTTACACATAAATACTTTCGAAACACACATATACACAACCTTGATGAGCCACCATCATAAACCGAGACACTTCTTCTTAACCTAATAAAATCAAATGGAAATAAACCTTTAACCCTTCTCCATTCTCGACCCCATTTAGTGAACCAAAACAAGCCTAAACGACCCATATTTTAACCAACTCACGACACTTTCCTTGAACCAGTATCGACCCCAAAGACGCATGAATTCAAACACACCCCGATGACACACACCCACATGCTTTACTTCCACTTATAAACCCTCTTCGACCACTCAAAATACACACACCATTCATCTACCAACTTAATTAGCGACACCCAAGACCATCTTCATTCAGTTGAGCACGCATTGAAGACTTCTTTAGACCACTCGAATTTCTCACACAACCACTCTATTATGACAGCCACAATAACGAGACTTACATTTGAAATATTGAGACAAAACACATCCATATTAGACATGCATGTAATTCCTATGTGTTCCCATGTACGACGCACATACACAATGCAAAATAATGAGCCCACATATTACATGAAATCTCATTACAACCACTCCTTATTCACATATAAACACACGCATGACCCTTCTTTATTTCTTAGTTTCCTGATCAGTTAATAGCACACATTTAATACCACTCAAAACTCACACATGATTCATTTATATATAATATCCATTAGCCTTAACTCCATTATATAAAATATCTGCATGATAACCTATAACATCTCACACATGATTCATATTTGACCTTGTTTTATATTCTATCTAGCGCTAAGGTTAGTGAATATTAGAACAGGTTTATAACTTAACTTGTACACAGGTCGAGACACATGATACTCTTCCCATACACTCGCCCCATTTCATAGTCACACGCACAACCAAACAAACATACTCGACACCCATTTTCTCAGCCATAACGCAGTCCAAACAACCCTAATTTTCCCTGTAACTTGACCCATAATACATGTTCCAATATCAGTTTATGAGTTTTCTTATTGGTTTGTTATTCTATGTAATGTAGATCTTATGACAACGCGACAAATCTGATTCAGTGAGCCAAAAGAACCCTCATTCGAACATGCTTATAACCATATTATTTCATGCTACTTCTTTGACATTTCATGCGACATCATCAAGATTTTAAGAGATATTTTGGTGATCAATTTCATGTTTAAACACCAGGCTCATAACTTATAATTATGTTGAATCGAATAGCATCTTAAAACCTTACATATCGACTTATATCCTCATCATTTTATGAGACCCAAAAATACTCATTCGCAGTATTATATAGATTAATTTTAGGTCGTCTTTATAACGTGTATGTATATTATTGACGAGAACACAATCAGAACAGAATAAATGGTACCTTGACGACGAACCAACGAATGAACCCGCAATGAGAGCACCTAAAACTAATCCTATTCGAACCAACCCCACGCCCTTTTCGAATGAGGCTACACGAGCAGAACTGAAACGAACAACCCCGCGATCACCCATCTTTAAACCTTCGTACCTTCTTGAGAGGACAAAGAAATGGAGCCGTCGAATTAAAGTTTTAGGGTTTTCCTTGTATTCGATGTTTAAAGAGGAACAAGGTATACGGTTTAACAAATATGGGAGGTAGCCAAATATAGGGAATGATCGACCGAGTATTGATTGAGAGAAATCAGGAGTAAATCTTTTACTTTTTCAAATGAATCTTCTAGGTAATTATCTCCTAGTCCCCAAACGTAGCATGTGATAAAATAAAATGGGTCTAGGTAAGTAATGTATACACGTGTTAAAGGGACTATGTCAATTTTGCACTTAGTGTAGATTTTAAATTTTCATACTTAGTGTCCCATTATAATATATAATGGTAGTACTAATTATATCATTTATGGACTTAGGTAAATTTTAAAATACGTATTAAAATGTGAGTCTAAAGAAAAATTTGGGTTTTACAGTTCTTGTGGTGTTTCCTGCACATGAACAAATGAATTAAAATTTTCACATTCATGTCAACGGGGTCGAGGATCGTAGATTCATCTTACTTTTTATAAATGGAAAGCCATTCTTCAGCCTTTTGTGAATTAAACCTCCTCTTGCTACACCAAAAATTCAGAAAATTTGGTTTAATAAAAAATGAAATAAAATGTAACAGCTGTGAATCGTCTATTTGCTTATTCAAACCTTTCAAGTTTCATATAATAAAAAAGTACACCGCACAGATTTTTTGGCACTCGGTATCACTTTTTATCTCACAAATGATATATTTGCTGTTGTGTATAGTATGGACTCCAAATTTATCTTATAATAAATTGAATATCATGAATATTCTTACTGTGTCATGTTATTCTCGTTGCCTCTTGATTTTCTAATGGCACCATATATGGCTGCATCTGAACCCATCCAAGAAGCTGAATAAGAAGCATTCACCAAGACCCCTCTTGAAAAAGGTAATCTCAAACCCTACATATACAACAAATGATTTTACATACATACAATTAGGTCCTGCTACTTGAATGACATAAAGTAAAAAGCGCATGATCATTCAAATACGCATTTTAAAACTGATAACACTTCCCAAACATCCAAACACTCGAAACTATAAAAGTTATACATGTCTTACTGTGTCATAAAAACACCTATGAGCTTTCCCAAAATTAAGCACTACATATATCGGCTTCAATATCGCTCACTTTCTCCTCTAACCTTTCAAGCCTACAAAGAGAAAAGAATTCAATGTCATAATAAGCATAAAAAAAATACATCATACATGAATACAATGTCAAGTTAATGTGCGTATACATCGTCAAAGGATCAATCCAAATCCCATTCGACCCCACTACATTAAGCAAATCCTATATAAATGCCTATGGTTCCATAACCACAGATTAAACTAAATTTTGACAATGTTTGTTGTCAAGTCTAATTCATTTAATAACCGAAGCATATCCGTTTGGAGCATATCCTGCATGAATTAGACTTGACAAAATACATTATATGCATAGTCCACATACAATCAAATGCAAAAACAAATTTGTAACCTCACTCCCTTTAACTCAACCATTTCATCAAACACATTATATGCATAGTTTTAAATTATTGTAACATCAGGAAGTGTAACAAGGCTTCTAAATTTGTAACCCTAAAATTATTAAGGTATACTGGAACACCATTTGTCTACTTAAAACCTTTGAAAACCAAATAAATCTAAACAATATGTACCCAAACGCAAAGAAATCAAAAGACCCAATTCATTAAAACACAAACACAATTAAACCCTAATCTCAATTTACAATAAAAATCAGAACTTTAACCATCTAATCTAAATTAACTAAATAATTAGAAGAACAATGATTAAAACACAATTCATTAAAACACAAAAACAATGAAGAACCATTGATTAGTTTGTGTGTGTGCTTTTGAACAATCTAGAACAACCTTCATCTCTATCTAAACGGATGTGGCTAAAAAAAAATGTGGCTACAAATAAGGAGAAAACTGTACATGTTAACATATGGCTAGCGCACAACCACACATGGATTAAAACTCACAAAGACTACTATACCCCCATTTTAATATTGATGTTCCTGTAGATGACACTGTAGAAACACTCACAAAGATCACTTTAGATATTTCGGTGTCGAATCGGAACGGGTTGGTCCATTGGTGTTTTTTATCGGTGTCGGAGCATTGGTGAGTGAGAGAGACATTGAGGGAGAAAGCATTGGATCCGGGTAGGATAGGTATTAATTTTTTTGGGTTTGGGCTTGCCTAAACCAAACGGGCTGATCATGAAGTAACAGAAGTCTATATCCCAATGATCTCATATGAACTTAACACGCCTTCATATCGAAAAATAAGTCAATTACATAATCTTGAATCGTGATACTTTCATGAAGGAAGAGTTGTTGACCCATCTCTCCTTAATAAAGACTAAATCTCTCACATATTCAGTTCTATTGGATTCAACTGCTTGTTATCGATAAATGATCACATTGAAAATCAACAAATTTCCTCGATTCGTCCTAGAATTCTTTGATCAAATTCTTCTCGTGCGTCATCAAGATCACACTCTATCACTACAATTTCACATAGAAAATCAACAAATGTCCATGTCTCTTCAACAATTCTCTCAATTCCTTGGAATTCCCAATCAAGGTCAATGTGCTTACACTGAAAGTCTGTCACTTGAATCTTTGTCCAACAGTCATGAATGATTCGGTCCTTATTGCTCCTTCATACCGTCGCCCAAAGATATAGCTGACTTTGTTAGGATTCCAAATCCGTCTGCCAATCCAAACAAAATTCCCTTCAATGAAATTCGTCCTGAATTGAGAAAATTGGCAGTCATCCTTCATGAAAATGTTTACTGTCTTAAGAGAAATCACAAGGTACTCCCAGCATGTTGCGCTCACATGCTATACTGTTTAATTACCGAAAAACCCTACAACCTTGCGTATTTCTTTACAAAAAGAATGGCAAATATCTTTCAAAACTCGAAAAAGTTGATACCTTATGGTATGTTCCTCACTCGTTTATATCATCACCTGATGTTGTCATGCCCTTGTCTTCGAGATCCAAAATACCAACTGGCCATTCCTGTAATAGATTCTATATCTCCCTCAACAATCAGCTCATTCATTGATATCAATTCGGGTACCTTTCATTATCCAATAATAGTGGAAGTTGCGGACTCTCAAAGTGAGAGTGAAGATGATTGAGTAAGTCTTTCTAGGATAACTATTAGAATAACTCTAGGAAAATTTGTGTGTGAACTCTATTACATTTTAGGACTTATGTATCTTTAACGTTATGTATTAGTGTATAACTTATTAGGATTATATATTGTTGGGAACTCGTCTTAAATAATTAAAGTATTAATCATATTTTGTAATAGGTTGCTTAGGCCTTTAGGTTAGTTTTATTCTACAGCCTGTGTAGAAGGCCCATGGGCTGTGGGCGTTTATTTATTTATCTTATGGGCTGCGCCCCATTTGTTTATTTTCTATTTTAGGGCCAAGCCCATTTCACTTTACACACTATAAATACCCCTCCCATTGAAGGGAAGGGGTGTTGGTTAATTAATCTTTCATTTTCATTATACTTGTGATTAACCTAATCATTCTCTCTTTCTTAATCTCTCTAGTAACCTTGTGTGATATTACTAAGACCTATCAAGTGGCATCAGAGCTAAACAAGGAATTAGGAAATTTTTGTTTGTCCCGTTACTGTTCATACGAAATTTTTCCGAGTTAGGAAATTTTTCAACAAGTCCCGAGTAACCGAAAGTTTTCCGAGTTAGGAAAATTGAAAAATTTCCGAGTTAGGAAAATTTTCAACAAGTCCCGAGTAACTCAATTTTTCCGAGTTAGGAAAAATTGAAAAATTTCTGAGTTAGGAAAGTTTTCTACGAATCCCAATTGATTGCCATTTTTTCCGAGTTAGGAAAAACATGAAACTTTCCGAGTTAGGAATATTTTCCAACTAAGTCCCGAATTATCATAAAATTTTCGAGCTAGGAAATTGTCCCGAGATAACAAAAATTCTAAGACTCAACCATTCCGAGTTAGGAATTGTCGAGTTAAGGAATTATCGAGTAAAGAAAGTTTCCAAGTTAGGAAATATTTCCGAGTTAGCTTTGTAATTTCCAAGTTTGGAAGAAGCGCTTTCTTAGTAAGATTTAACATTTCCGAGTTAGGAAAATTGTAAATCTTCCAAGTTAAGAAAATTTCAAAAATTTCGAGTTAGGAACATTTACATATCTTCCGAGTAAGGAAAGGTCTTAAATCTTCCGAGTTTGGAATTTTCTCAAATTTTTCGAGTAAGGAAACGTATTATCTTCCAAGTTTAGTGTAATTCTTCCGAGTAAGGAAGTCACCGAGCAAAATCAGAAAATATTTCCGAGTTAGGAAACAAATTGTGCACTAACAAACACAAATCCTATTTCCTTGAAACGATCAAACATCCACAGGTTACAACAAAAATGTCTCAACCACCATACTTTAACTACCTTCAAAATCAGCAACAACGGTATCAAAAGCAACAACCACAACAGCAATATTATCCTCAACCACAGTACCACCAACAACAAGCTTTCACACAACAACACCAATTTTTCCCTCAACAACCAGCTCCTCAACAAGTTCCACAACAGCCAATTCCGAATTATCAACTTCCACCAAAACAACCTCACTGGTTTGACAAGATGTGCGATGCTATAAGCAGTCAACAATCCCGACACGAGGCCGGATCTTTAGATACACCACCAATGCTTACTCCGGGTAATTACGTGCAGTGGTCGAGTCGTTTCCTTCGATTTATCGAGCAGAAGAAACCCCATGGTAAGTACATGAAAAAGGTCATTATTGAAGGACCTTACCCAGCACCTACAACCACGGTTCCAGGTGATGCCAATGCAACTCCTCCAAGAGCAGCAACTACAATTCCCACTCCTGTTGCTCAACTCACAACAGAACAAGTCCAACAACAAGAAGCTAATGAATTGGCAATGTCTTATATACTTCAAGGAATTCCTAATCCTATTTTCCGAAGCATAGATGCACAAAAGACAGCCAAGGATATGTGGGAACATGTACACCTTCTTATGGAAGGTACTGAGTTAAATCAGGAGGACATGGAATCTAAACTGTACATGGAATATACCAATTTCATGATTGAACAAGGGGAATCGTTGGAGTCATACTACCACAGGTTCACAAATATCGTCAACGACTTGGATAGTCACAACATCAAACTACCCAGGATTGCAGTAAACTCTAAGTTTTTGGGGTGTCTCGGACCAGATTGGCAAAAGTACGTGACGTTTGTTCGACAAGCCAAAAAGATAAATGACATTTCTTATGGGTTATTGTATGATTACCTTAAACAACACCAATCTGAAGTTGACAAGGATAGAGCAGCACGTGGAGGATTCACGCCATCACCAACTCCAAACTCACTTGCCTTGATGGCTCAGTCTCATTTTGCTCCACAACCACCACAGAGTTTTGTCCAACCACCACCAGGTCAAAGTTTTCCCCAACCACAGCATCCGACAAATCCTCCCTTTCAAACCACATCTAATCAACTCGTTCCATACGGAGGTTCATCACAAAAAATGGTTCCATATGAAAATACCGATGCTAACAGTGATGACGATGACGCGTTCAAATCACTGAACGAAGGATTTGTTTTGATTGCCAAAGCTTTCAGCAAGTTCTCAAACAAATCCAACAACCGTCTGAGGTCTTCTTCCAACACCAGAAATCAGGCAGTTGTTCAGGATGGCCGAGTTCAGGTACAAAACCGAGCTTCAGGGAGATCTGGATCGGATAGCTACATGGGTAATTCAGGTGGACAGAGGTTCAATTCAACTGGAAGTAACAGGGCACAAGTTGTTGACACAGGGAATTCTGGGATTGGAAACAGCGGGATCAAATGCTACAACTGCGGGGGAAAGGGTCACGTAGCCAATGCATGCCCCAAGCCAAGAACCAGGGGGAGTGCATATCACAAGGAAGCTCTACTTCTAGCCCTCAAAGATGAACGTGGAGGCACTCTCACTGAAAAGGAGCAAAGCTTCATGGCAAATGCTTACTCAGATGATGACATGGAGGATCTAGAAGCAGCTGTGATGTTGATGGCTAATATGCAGGAAATGCACATGAGTGAAACAGGCCCGGTTTATGATACCGATGGCTTGTCTCAGGTACCTAACTCAAAATGTCTGATTGATGAAATTGTGTCACCCTCTGCATCTGCATCAGCTGAAGCAGATCTTGGTCAAAATGATTCATTATTATCCTCTCAAGTCGATGACCAAATAAACACCGTCGTTACATTTGATGATGATCAAATTAACCCCGTTGTTTCATTTGATGATCCTCCTTCTGATGATAATAATGATCAATATGGACAAGATAATCTTTTCCCTGATCCAGATTCAGAACTCATGACCCTAATATTGACCACCCAAACACAGTTGAATGAACAGAAATCCCAAATTGAAAGGTGCAATGAAATAAACAAAAATCTAAAAGCAAAAGTCGCAGTATTAACTAAGGATCTTGAGTGATACAAGCTTCAACTTTCGAATTATGAAACTCAAGAACAACGAGAGAAAAGCTTTGAGGCTGCATTCCAACAATCTTATGCGAAAGCACTAGATTTAGAACATCAAGTTCGTGAATTAACCATTTCCAAAAGTGAATTAATTTTAGAAAAGGAACAAGAGAAATTAGATTTTCAAAAACAAGTTGACATTCTACAATCTGATCTTACCAAAACTAAGACAGAGTTGTCCACTTGTCAAAATGATTTTTCCGAACACCGACTAAGTTCTAGGAAACGGGTTGATTCATATCTTGAGGAAATTCTTGTGTTGGAATCCAAACTCAAAGACTTTCAAAACGTTGTGTATAAAACTGGTGAATCAATAACAACCATACAAAAGTTAACGGTAAAACCAGCTCCCAAAGGGTATGGATTTGCAATTGGAAATGATCAACCACGTTTTTTAAACAAAGCACTCAAGGAAAATCCTAAGTTGTACAGTGCAGAATTATTGCTTGATGATACTTTCACACGTGTGGTTGTGCTTAATACTGAAGAGGAAATAGAACAGGAGGATGAAAGTCGGTCTAAAATGAGTCAAGTTCATTTTCATAAACAATATGATTATTTTCAAGTACCTCATATTAGCGACAATTTCGTCCCGCAACAGGAAAAATCAGAACCAACATGGTCTGTAAGTGAAATCAATGCATCTCCTGACGTAGTCCCTGTAACCAATGAAGCACAAGTAAATAACTCTTTACAAAATCCAGGTGTAGTTTCTTCAGTGCCAAAACCATGTCGTGTCCTTCGATATTTTAATACTTTTATGGAGGACATAAAATTTTTGGAAGACGCAATTGAACGAAACTCTGAAATAAAAGTCTCTACTTTTCTTTCTCCCTATGAAAAGGAAAAGAGAAGTTTTTCAACAACAATTTTTACCACACGTTGAACACCTGCGACTTTGTGCCACACATTGGGAACAGGAACTGCAATCGGACATTGCATCAATGATGAGCATTTTCAAAGCAAAAGACGACAAAATCTTGAATCAAAAATTTCAAAAGAAAAATTTGGAAAAAGAAGCAGATCGACTTTTGGAAAATGTTCTATGTTCTGATGTTATTTCTGTGATTATGAATTCTATTTTTGTGGATTGTAATGATATGACTGTTGATGCTTATTCTGTTGATATTGAGATGTTGAGTGTTGAGATAGATAATTTGAGACAAGAAAATGAGAGGCTTAAACAAGTCAATGATGATGTGAAAAATGATTTTTCAAAAGAAATTTGCAAATTCAACCAGAGGTTGCAATGGTGTCAAACTCAGAGTCTCGCCTTTGAGTTAAAACTACAAAACCAAATCACATCTTTGTCCTTTCAAAACAGTCATGCTTCTGAAAATCTGATTGAGAAAGAAAATGTTGTTTTAAAACAGCAAATTTCTAAATACGAAAAGGACATCGATAAAGTTTGCGAAAACCGAAATAACCTTCTTCGATTAAATCGTGAATTGGATTCTAAAATTCAACAACAGAAACACATCATCATTGAATTGAGAGAGAAAATAAATGTACTTGAAAAAGGGAAAAATGTCAACAAGAATGTGATAAAACCAGGCATGTATAAAGTAGACAAAATACCTAAGAAAGTATCTTCCCAGAACACTAATGTGCATGCGTCCACTTCTACAGGACTAGGCATCTCTCCTAAGGATAGCAGATCCAAGACTACCATGAAGAATAGTGTTTGGAAACCTAAGAGCAGCTCCCCTAAGGACCAAGAAGTAGAAGTTCACACAAGGAATTTGAATAAGAAGCAAGTTATATCTAGAGTAGAATCAAGCCTTAAAACGTGTAATTCTAATTCTGATGTAACAAATGCTGATACTTTGAATGTTTCAAATGATGTTCTTATTGATGCTTATTGTGTGTTTTGTCGTACGAGTGTTTTTTCTGGTAATCATCAAAGTTGTGTTGTACATACCCTTTTGTCTCGTAAGAAGAAACGTACTACTAGCATTTCCTCTAGGCTCCCTACCGCTGCCAAGTCAATCTTAGGAAAACCACCAAAAGTAGTTTCTAAGAATACCGTAGACAAGTCCATAGGCCCTACTAGAACAATCCAAACACCTAGTGCCTTTACTAGGAAGAAAGCAGAATCTAGTTGGAATTGGCAACGTTGGCTTCAGAATAAACCTAGTTTTACTTGGTTACCCAAGAAGCTTAATAATTGTGCTACTAACCCAACGGGTTCCACCGTTACTGTCTCTCCATCTGCACTGTCTTCTTGTGATGCAGGTGATTCAAATCGTACTATGGATTGTTGATAGCGGGTGTTCCCGACACATGACAGGCAACCGAAATCTTCTAGTAAACTTTGTTGAAAAGTTCATAGGAACTGTCAGATTCGGGAATGATCAGTTTGCCGCTATCATGGGCTATGGGGACTATGTCAGCGGGAACATCGAAATAAGCCATGTCTACTACGTTGAAGGCCTAGGACACAACCTCTTCTCCGTAGGATAGTTTTGTGACGGTCCCTCGGAAGTTGCTTTTCAGGAGAAAACCTGCTTCGTTAGAGATCTACACGGTAATGATCTCATGACAGGCAAACACGGAACAAATCTGTACACCATTTCCTTATCGGACATGACCGCTTCATCACCAATTTGCCTGCTCTCTAAGGCACAATCCACAAAAGCGTGGTTATGGCATAAACGCATGTCTCACTTGAATTTCAACACAATGACCGAGCTCGCTCGAAAAAAGTTAGTCGACGGTCTTCCTAGGTTCTGGTACGCCAAAGATCACCTTTGTCCGGCATGTGAACAAGGAAAGAGTACACGTGCTCGCTTTCCTCCAAAAACAGAGCACAGTACGGATCATGTACTCCAACTTCTACATATGGATTTGTGTGGCCCGATGAGGGTGCAAACAATCAACGGAAAGCGTTACATACTGGTAATCGTCGATGATTTCTCACGATGGACTTGGGTCTACTTCCTTCGAACAAAAGATCAAGCTCCTTCAATGATCATCACCTTTCTCACCAAAATTCAGGTTCAGCCCCGCAACACCGTTCGAAAAGTCAGAACAGATAACGGAACCGAATTTAAAAACCAAACTCTTTGGGAGTATTTTGAGAAAGTAGGGATTGAACAACAAACATCTATTCCTCGCAGCCCAGAACAGAATGGAGTGGTTGAACGACGCAACAGAACATTAGTGGAAGCTGGAAGGACGATGTTGATAAATGCTCAATTACCGGATTACCTCTGGGCTGAAGCCGTTTCAACCGCATGCTACACCCAAAACCGTTGTATGATCACCAAAAGGCACAACAAAACCCCGTATGAGCTTGTTCATAAAAGAAAACCGAACATAAATTACTTTCATGTATTTGGGGCCCTCTGTTACCCGAATAATGATCGTGATGATCTTGGAAAGCTGAAAGCCAAAGCTGATAATGGCATCTTTGTTGGCTACTGTGAGAACTCAAAAGGATTTCGTATCTGGAACCGTCGAACCTGACAAATTCAAGAAACCATACATGCTCATTTCGATGAACTCACGGATATGGCTTCTGAGCAAACAGCTTAGGACCCGATTCTAACCGTCTAAACTTTCCTGATCATTCAGCTGCTCCACTATCTTTTAACCGCAAGGACTTAGAAGATCTGTTTGCTCCGCTGTTTGATGATTCGTTCATTAGTCGTGCTCCTGACGAATCCACCAATTCCGCTGCAATACCTGTTCAAGTACAGGCACCTGATACACCAGCAACGTCTACCATAGTTGCTGAAGATGCACCACCTATGGAACCATCATCATCAGTCGATCAATCAGCCTCTAATACCAAAACTGCAGCTGAAGATCCACCCTCACCTTCTGAAGTACCCATACCACCAGACTATGACGGAAATGCACTTTTCAATCCATTTGCTCCGGCTCCCACCATTCTGGATTCTGTCAAATCCTCAACGAGCAATTTGGATCCGTCAAACATGCACCAAAACTTTCAACACTACCCTTCTACCCACAAGTGGACTAAGGATCATCCGTTAGTGAATGTGATTGGTAATCCAGATAATCCCGTCATGACACGCAAGAAACTCCAAACGGACGGTGAAACCTGCATTTATGCACTCACCGTTTGTCAAACCAAACCGAAAAACATTAAGGAAGCTCTCACTTACGACAATTGGATTGAGTCAATGCAAGAAGAACTCGATCAATTCAAGCGTCTAGAAGTGTGTGAATTGGTAGAGCGACTTGCTGGAGTTTACGTTTTCGGGCTAAAATGGATCTGGAAGAACAAGTTGGATGCGGATGGGACAGTTATTCGTAATAAATCTCGCCTGGTAGCTAAAGGATACAGTCAAAAAGAGGGTATCGACTTCGAGGAATCTTTCGCACCAGTGGCAAGAATTGGCGCCGTACGTATGTTTCTGGCATATGCAGCTCACAAGAATATCACTGTATATCAAATGGATGTGAAGACGGCGTTTCTGAATGGACAACTCCGGGAAGAAATGTACGTCACACAACCAGACGGCTTTGTAGACCCAGAACATCCAAAGCATGTTTACTGGCTCAAGAAAGCCCTCTATGGCCTTAAACAAGCCTCGAGGGCATGGTACGATAAACTGTCAGCATTCTTAATAGCTAATCATTTCACAAAAGGCTCTGTTGATCCAACATTGTTCATACAAAAACACGGGGAGGACATCTTAATTGTTCAAATCTATGTGGATGATATCATTTTTGGGTCAACACATAAGAAATACTCAAACGCTTTCGCTAAATTAATGAAACATAACTTTGAGATGTCAATGATGGGTGAACTGAAGTTCTTCTTAGGACTACAAGTTCATCAATCACCCCGTGGCATTTTTCTAAACCAGGCCAAATATGCACAAGAGATTTTGAAAAAGCATGGCATGTCAAGTAGTGATACCTATAATACACCGATGTCCTCATCATCCCCTAAGCTGGATGCTGATTTACATGGGACACCAACTGACCCTACCAAATACCATAGTATAATTGGGTCACTCATGTATCTAACAGCCAGCAGACCAGACATAGTCTTTGCCACATATCTTTGCTCCCGCTATCAGTCTAGACCAACTGAACGACACCTCTCTAAGGTTAAAAGAATCCTTCGATACATAAAGGGAACCATTCACTTGGGGATCTGGTATCCGAAGGATTCTGGCTTTGAACTAATTGCTTTTTCAGACGCTGATCATGCAGGATGCTTAGACACAAGGAAAAGTACTTCAGGGGGAGTGCAATTCTTAGGTGACAAACTCGTATCTTGGCAGTCAAAGAAACAGGATTGTACATCACTGTCATCAACAGAATCCGAATACGTAGCCATGTCGGCATGCTGTGCTCAGGTCATCTGGATGCGGTCACAGCTGATGGATTATGGATACGTGTTCAACAAGATTCCAATGTATTGCGACTCCAAGATTGCCATTGCTATTTCGTGCAACACCGTTCAACATTCCAAGTCCAAGCATATTGCTCTTCGTTATCACTTCATCAAAGAGCATGTGGAACAGGGTACCATAGAACTTTACTTTGTGGGTACAGAATACCAACTGGCCGACTTATTCACCAAAGCCTTGCCTCATGCAAGATTTGTGGAATTAGTTCACCAGATTGGTATGCGATGTTTGACTCCAGAGGATTTAGACAACTTCCTCAAACAAAGCTAAACGAGTCAAACATCATGGCCATTGTTTTGTAAATATTCTTTTGTATTACATTTTTCTAAAACAAAAAAAAAATGATTTTCTCATCACAATAGATAAAAGTGTTATCCCATCATACCACGAGGGCTGTTTGTGTAAAGTTTTTAATAGGTTTAACACTTTAGGACCTTTAATGAACTAGGAAATGCATTAAGGGATTAAAGGTGACAAGAGTGCAAACTTTAAAACCTATAAAAGCCCAAAGTCTAATTGTTTTTTCTTTCTCACTAACTTCACAGTACACCAAAAGAAAATAAAACCCGCCAAAAGTAATCAGCCATTCATACGCAAGATTTTGATTTCTTTCAAAAACTCATTTGTAAGTGTTATACATGCTTAATTATGTGTTGTAATCACTCGTCTGAAATCTTATAACATTTATGTGGCTCAATTTGCTCATACGTGAATTAGGGTTCATAGATTGAATTTGGGGATTTCTTGTTTGTCATGTTTCAGTCTAATTGTGTGTTTTCCTGATCATAACAACATGCTTAGGAGTGATTTTTCAATGCTTAATTGTCATGTGTAACTCCAATTGATGCATACTGAGTTGATTAGGGTTCATAGGGTCGACTTAATGGCTGGGAACAAATGAGTGTATGTTTCTGTGATGTTAATAGTGGGATATGTGTGATTATGTATTGTGATTATGCGCTTAAGAGTTCATTACATGAATCTAACATATGTCTCAAGTTGAATGACTGTCTGTCTTATAACTTTCTGTGGTAATCTTTGTGTTGCGTGTTATGAATATCTGGGTACATAGTCATGATTAGGGCATCCGTAGGATGTTTGTTATTCATAATGTGTTGCTTGAATATGTCCTGAATATGCACTTTGATTATTTGAATGTTCCCGAGTAAGCTATGAATGTTGCCGAGTAAGACATATTCTCTCCGAGTTAGGAGATTGTTAATGAACCTTTACGAGCAAGCCTATTTATCTCCGAGCAAGGAATATTAAACTGAGGAACTTAGAATTTTCCAAGTAACTCAGTTTGTCTCCGAGTAACATGATAAACAGACTTTCCGAATAAGGATTTTAACCCTTTTCAAGTAACCAAAGTTCATCTGACTTTCTGAGTAACCATAATACTTAACTTTTCCGAGTAACATATATGGACCTATTTTCCGAGTAAGCCAAATACTCCGAGTTAGGAGGATTTTGTATAGTTTCCGAGTAAGGAAACTGGTAGTCTCCTACTTAGACAAGACATTTCCAAGTTTGGTCAAAATCCTCCGAGTAAGGCTTATTTCCTCCGAGTAAAGTGTTGTTTCTCCGAGTAACTACTGTTTTCCAGACTTAGTATATTTATTGTGTATAAGTTCAGTAATTAAGAGTGTTTTTGCTGATATGTGCTGATCTATGCTGATGTTTAATACATGATTTCCTGTTTAAACTATGCATGATTATCTGTGATTGTCTCTTCCTAAGTGATACATCATTTCAGCCGGATTGAGATCATGAAATATATCACTAACACTAACATTATTCTACACCCTCTTTTGTGTGGTTGTTTATGTTTGTGATCTCCAGGAT
Source organism: Artemisia tridentata subsp. tridentata (assembly GCA_021014915.2). Taxonomy (NCBI): domain Eukaryota; kingdom Viridiplantae; phylum Streptophyta; class Magnoliopsida; order Asterales; family Asteraceae; genus Artemisia; species Artemisia tridentata. Next base: position 318,325,106 of record CP139507.1, on the reverse strand, counting down.
AGTCATGTCTCAGACTTCCATTGCTAGAACGGAAATGATCCCAGAAGGGGATGAGCGCCAGATTAGCAAATCCAACTGCAGAGCGGATTTCGATGACCTACGATGTCACAAGTCCTGTCAGATAATGGTTGAAATTCTGAAGCGACACTTCGTCAACCCTGTCATGACTAAGACGTCCAGTATACCAGAGGTGTACATGCACCAGTTCTGGCACAAATTGTTTATCAGCAAAGATTCGAAGACGATGGGAATAACCATTAATGACAAGAGAATCAAGTTTGGTGTCAACACTCTTAGGACTATTCTCGATCTTCCTCCACCAGAGTCCACTCCCACTGGAACCTTTCACAAAGATTCTACCTTTGAGAAAATTGTTGAAAATTTGAGAACTATTGGCTATGATGAAGACAGCAAGGACCTCACCTTTAGCTCTAAGGTCGACAGAAAGTTCATTCCACAACCTTGGTTGACACTATTCACCATCATCAGTCACTGCATCACTGGAAAAGAAACAGGATTAGAACACCCTAGACTTGAACACCTCAAGTTCTTTCATGGTGTAATTAATCTGCACCACGTGGACTTTGCTCAATACATCTGGACCGATATGATTTATCAGTACGAACAATTTGCTAAGAAGAAAGCATACAAAGTCCCATTTCCTCGCTTCATCAAGCTGATCATCTCCTATTTCATGGATAAGCATCCAGAGATAGACAGACGCCCAAGCGAGAACTATCACATGGGAAGAATGGATCACACTCTCACAACTATCAGGATACATGCTACTAACACAACCAAACGAGGATTGAGGATTCCTCCAATGCTATTGTCTGAACCGGTTAAGGCAACTGAAGCCTATGACTGGTATAATGAAGCTAAAAAAGTTGGCGAAGTTGGTGTTACGGCTAAGAGAACTAAGGCGACGAGAGGCAGAGGTCGCGGAAGAGGTAAAACTGTCATTTCTTCCTCCTCACGTACCAAAAAGATCACTCGTGAAACAAAGAAGAAGATGACACTCAGAGATGAATCTTTGGAAGAGGAAGAGGAAGAAGAACTCGTAGATCTGAGGGAAGAACGAAGGAAATCGATTGTAAAGTTCACATCCGCACTGGCTAAAGGTGATAAAACTTTGGGAAAAGGCAAGGGGAAATCCATAAAGATAACTGAAACATCCTATGAGCAACTTGAACCGCCAAAGACTAGAGATGAAGAAGAAGAACAGCTCAGAAGGGCCACAGAAGAAAGCAAGGCCAAATTTAAAGCTGATCAGAAGAGACAAAGGGGAATGGAACAGGGTGAAGGATCCGCTTCACACCCAAGGGATGATGACTCGGAGTCACAATCTGAAAAAGACTCGGAAGCTACACATAGTCAAACTGCGAGTAGTTCAGATGTTGAGTCTGAGAATCAGTCCGAATCAGATCAAGGTGACCATACAGGTTCAGACTCGGAATTCGATAATGAAAAGGACGAGAATGATGAGAATGATGATGAAGGAAACACTGAGAAAGACAAGGATGCTGAAGATGATTAGAAATCAGCGGATGATGAGATGAATGAAGATGAAGGAAAAACTGAGAAAGTCAAGGATACTGACGATGCTGAGGAATCCACAGATGAAGAAAATAGTAAAGAGACAGACGCAGAAAGTGGTGATGAAACAGATGAGGAAAGTGATAAAGAAACTGAAAACTGGGGTGATGATAGAATACCTACCCCACCAGTGAATCCATCACCAGCAGCTGACACCTCTAAAACCAAAACACCATCTCCAATTGCTGAAACCACAATGAACACTCCACCATCACCCGCACCTACAGCTCCACAGCCTGACAGTGCTAAACTTAAAGAGTTAGAAGAGAAGTTCGCAGCACAACAGCTACAGCTCGAAGCATTTCAAAGGGAAATGAACGAGTTCAAGGGATATAACATTGAGAAAGCGTGTGATCACTATATCAGCAACACCCTACCTCAACAGATCAGCGAGCACCTGTATGAGACAATTCCTGGTCTGATGAAAGAGTATGTGAAGAGAAAGCTGGATCGCGTGGTGGCTAATCGACTTCGCACCACGTCAGTGACACTTCAGACTTTACCGTCGAATCCTCCAGTTGAATATCTCAAAGAAAAGTTGCTGGAAGGTGTCGCGGATAATCCAAATGAGAAAGAGCTTCATCGAGCATTGATTAACTCAATCAGGAGAGCTGAGAAGAAGGGTGAGACCTGCAAGCAAGATAAACCCAGTAAACATCGTCGGGATGATCCTGACAAGGACGATCAGGCCAAGAAGCAGGGAAAACGACCAAGAAAGGAGGGTACTTCTACAACCCAACCTACTACTACCGTTCACTCAACTGGCACTAAGGGGTTTGTTCCTCAAGAGACGGGTGTTTTTGACGACACTGAACCACTTAATGACTTCCCAATGGAACATCATGATGCTGATATTTCTCCTCCAAAGTTCACATCTGTAACTGCACCACCAGCTGATGCAGCTTTGCTTCCTGCACCAGAATGGGTCAACCCAGATGCTGCAAAACATACATGGTTTGAACAAATGGTGGATGCGTACCCTGATACTCCTGCAGAAGCTGTTCCTACTGCGGGATCTATTGTGTACTTTACGAAGCGCCTGAAGAAAGTAATACGGGTTCAGCAGTTAGAGCTTTCTGACATCGTCAAGGTTCGCGAAGCTGGTTTTACTAAGTTCAAGACTGTCACTACATCACATTGGGAGTTCGAGTATAACTTGGAACAGGTTGCAAGGGCAATGTCAGAGAACGTGAATTGGGATACTACTGGCTCCTCTAATCTTCGTGATTATTCAAAACCTCTACCTCTTATCGGACCCTCTCACAACCTACAGATACCTAAGGCACACTTCTTCAATAAAGACTTGGAGTATCTGATCTATATGGTAATACGAACCCTGAAAAGCGGTATGCTACATCCCTCACTAAGTGTCCGACAGCTTCCTACGTGATAGATGGTTTTGAAGAACACATGGACGAGTTGTTTCTCAAAGACGTTGAAGAATATAACGACGATGCCCTTCTAGGTATCTATCACTGGCCAGATATGCGGAAGTGGTTCTATAAGTGGAAGCTTTCAAAACCGTCTAAAACGGATGTGTTTTATAAGAGTCGGATACTATCTATCGTCAGCGCTAAAACTAAATCCAAGTATGGGTACAACTTCTTGACGAAGATCACCGTACGACGACAAGATGGAAAGGAATACACCCTCAAAGAAGCTGATTATCCATATCTGAATCTCAACGACATTGAAGATATGTATGTCCTTAAGATTCAAGGCAAGCTTAAGCATTTACCGGGTCATCTTCAGTATGACATCATCAATTTTCTTCTGATTTACATCCGCAGTATTGTAATCAGACAGAGAGTTGAGGATGTTCACCTTGGGGTAGAAAGCTACCAGAGGAAGTTAAATCTGGTCAAGCCTGATTTCCAACTGCCGGGGATCGTAGAAATGACACCTTATACTTTTGGTGACAGACCATTTGGGTTGGTATATGTGAGGAATAAACGGTTGCCGAGGTTCATGGGTTTTCAGGATATCCACAAATTCGGTGATGAGACTTTGTTACGTGTCAAGTCTGAACTTGAAGGGATTTTGGAAAACCATAGGCAGGGGCTGAAGATAGGATGGTTGAGGCATATGTGGTAGACAAGAAATGACGTCAAACAAGCGTACAAGTTCATCGACCGCATCAACCGGAGGCTTAAGTTTCGTGAGCAGATAAGGAGATTCGAAAGTTATGTGGGTGGACGTCCAAGAATTCCTAACAGTCTTACCTTCCGACATCCCGCATAAACTAATGGTATCCTTGGTTTATATTCATTTCAATCTTTCATCATTTGTTTATATTTGACTATGGCTTGTGTACACATAACAGTGCACAACCCGTACTTGTAACGAAAGGACCCTGAGGTACGCTTCAGTGCCTCACTCCTAATATAAGGAGCGAAAGCTTCTTACTTATGAGTAGAATTAACCGGAATTTTTCTAATTTTTCAAAATTCTACTTATAAGGACAAGTATTCCCTTGTTAAGGGGGAGTATTTGAAACTAAATCTTTGTTCTGAATACCAAAATTCTTGAAATTCTTCCCGTAAACCTCAAAAAGAGCATATTTTAATCAAACATTTAACAAAAACAACATGAGTATGCTATTTTTGAGGGGGAGATTAAGTGATGATTAAAATATGGTAAATGTTAAATTGTAATCTCACAAGAGCTCGACTCAGAATTGACCCTCGAATTGACGATAGCTAAAGTCAGTAGTCGAAAAGACATGTCCGGGATGGGTAATAATTTCAAGCCAGTTTATCTGGTGATGTAAGCGTGTCTCGTAAAGGACGTGTCTGAGTAGAATGTACCAATTTTGAGCGATTTTTCCTTGAATATGATCTGGACGGGTAATAATTTCAAGCTAGTTCTGCTAGTGATGTAAACATATCTCGCAACGATCATGTTCATTGAAAATCAATCAATTCAAAAGTGCCGACTCTACCCGACATGTGCAAATTCACTTTAAACACTTGTAATCACATGTTAAGGGGACTATTTCTGAAAATCACAAAACTCTCAAAGTGTTAACAAAATATGTTTTTACAATCATAAACACTTTGAGAGATTTTCAAAAAGTTTGGTTTAGGGCATACATAGGATTAGTCATGGAGTTATAAGGTGACTAAGGTTAGGAATAACCGTCCTATGATCCGCCAGAGCCGGAGGGATCTACCCAAGGACAATCCCAATAGTTTAGAACTAGAAAGTCCTAGGTATTATGAAAAAAAAAGGAGTAATGAAATGAAAGGAGAAAGAAGGGGTTGAAGAATTAAAAAGAAATGTAAAGAAAAAGGTGAAAAGAAATAGCCCTCCAAATTGTTCAACCTTAGGGCAGAAACCGGGTTCAATTCATATGCTACTGGTTGTTACTACGGTAACACCGGTATTGAAGATTAAGTCATCATGGACCCAGTGACGCACTGTACTAAACCTTCTAGCCACTCAAGTGCCTCTCAAAAGACACTTGTTTCATTTCACACGGAGATCCCTACATTATCTATCGACCTCTCACTCCGAGATGTGTTGATATTGAAAAGGAGGAACTCTGCTCCACGCCTCCGACGACCAAACAAATGTGCACTGAATCGAGTCTAGAGCCAAGAGATACAATAAAAGATCTCATAGGAACACTTAGCATTACACTGGATGTTCTACATTATGGGATCCAGTTGTAAGATTAGGAAGTGTCCTACGCAGATCTTAGCAATCTGCCGAGAACATTCTTGAGAGAGCTCACATTTGTGATTCTCAGTGATTGAATGGAAATCCTGTCAGGGTCACCATCAAACAGCCCTGACAGCAGGTCACTTCGGTAACTCCTTGTGGGTTACGCTTAGTGTTAGTTCCAAACGGTCTACAGTCGTGGGGTGATCTCCAGCGACTCATTGAATCGTAGGTGCACTTCGGTGTGTCTGTGTAAGCCCTTTCGGGGGTATCCGATTCAGAACGGCCTGGGTTTGGATTAGAGAAAGTCTTCACATTATGCTGTTGACGGTCTCGAAGTCTAAACCTGTAAGTACCAGATGATTTATTGCTAACTGTTTACATGCAGCGAATCATGGAGACCAGAAGTTCTAAATCCATCGTTTCATCATGCTCATATCCCGATGAGAAGTCTAAGATCAAGCAGTACAACATTTCACAAGTCCAAGATCAAAGTGAAGTCTGAATTACTTGAAGAACAAAAGTCAGAAGCTATATGAGCATGGTGGAAAAGAACAAAGACACCAGTGTTAAAGAATGTTGGTGGAAGGCAGATCGTTATCTTACCATATCACGTATTCAAGAACGAAGAACAAAGATCCAGATGACGTCGAAGCCAAAGAAGCAAAGATGACGTCAAGCAACCTCGATGATTAATACTTAGGGGGAGATTGTTGGGAACTCGTATTAAATAATTAAAGTATTAATCATATTTTGTAATAGGTTGCTTAGGCCTTTAGGTTAGTTTTATTCTACAGCCTGTGTAGAAGGCCCATGGGCTGTGGGCGTTTATTTATTTATCTTATGGGCTGCGCCCCATTTGTTTATTTTCTATTTTAGGGTCAAGCCCATTTCACTTTACACACTATAAATACCCCTCCCATTGAAGGGAAAGGGTGTTGGTTAATTAATCTTTCATTTTCATTATACTTGTGATTAACCTAATCATTCTCTCTCTCTTAATCTCTCTAGTAACCTTGTGTGATATTACTAAGACCTATCATATATATTATGTGTGATCATTCCTAATTGCCTTTTTGTTTGATATTATTTGCTCTTGAGATCACCCATAGCATTAGAATGCATTTAGGAAAAGTAGGATAGAAGTCATGGACTATCCCAAACTGCATAGCAGTTCTGTCCAATTTATTGAGTTTGGCGGATCTGCGAATCCACAAAATGTGGATCCGCCCGTATAAACTACGGATCCGCCATAGGTCAAAAGTCTGGCCCAGATATATCAAATGGACAGATCTGCGGATCAACAATTTGCAGATCCGCCCGTATAAAAAGAAGATCCATGCCTTTTCCAGATTTCAAATTTTCTATTTTAACTTTTAGCACTTTCTCACAATTTTCCATAAACCCTACATATATAACTATAGGATAAAACACTAAACCCATATAATCCAAGAACCTTAAGACAATACATTTCATCTCATTTCCCTTAAATCCAACACTTCCATTCCAAGTTTCTTGCACATTTGCAAGATCTAGCCCACCTTATTCATCCACACCATGACTTGCTCATCCAAGTCTTCATCCAAGTCTTCATCCACCTCCATCTTGAAAGATTATCAATCTTGAAAGCTCCTCAAGTGATAACTTCTCAACTCCATCTCAAATTCCATCACAAAATCCATCACTAAGTCCACCTAAAGCTCCATCTAAGAGTACCTCATCAAGAACTACCTCAAACTCACACTTTTACTCACCCAAGGAAACTCCATCCTTAAACTCTCCCACACCACTCAACTTTGGAGCACTCAAGACACCTTCCACCAACAATTTGCCAACCGTTGAGCTTACCAAAGACATCACTCAACCTCCAAATCCATTCCTTGATGACAAGGAAAATATCCCACCAAGACCTTCACGTCCACCACCACAACCATCACCATCACTTGTCATCGGTAGAAATCTTCTACCCTCTTTCAACAACACACAAGACTTCCCACCAGGATTTTCCAAGTGGTTGAATCCACCACCTCATGAACCCTCCTATCCATCATCACCAAGAGGTCCATTTGATCTCCAAACCTAAACCTACAACTACCAAAGACAACTACATGACTATCATTGCATTTATTGTCACCACAACCGTGAGCACATCGCCACTCTTACGGAAAGAGTTAATGTGATGTTTGCCTACATCCAACACCACCTCCAAGCTCCACCCGCATTCCCACCAACATAAGTGTCAACTTATTGTCAAGCCATAGCATGTCTTAGGAAAATCCTATGTTTTTCTTTATTAGTTATTTTTGCAACTTTTCTTAGGAACTTTTTCCTTTTTCTTTCTTAGTTATTTTTGTAACTTTGTAGGATGTATGACCTAAGAGTCAAAATTTTACCTTGTTTTCTTATAATAAAACGAGTTTACTTAGTTGGTGTGCTCTTATGCTTTACGGTGATCTCATTTGTTGCTTGCTATGCGTGGTTGTGATTTATAATTACTTGTGGTTGTTTTTACATATTATGGTTGTGATAAATTCGTTATTGCCATATTCGTGCTTGTACGCTAACTTTGTTTTGTAACACGACTCCATAGCTCGATTCCTTGGTGCCCCGAACAAGGGGGAGTATACACCGAGGGGGAGTATTTGCTTGGCTTCGAAGCTTTCGCCATGCCACTCTACACTTTTTGTTTCGGCAAAAAAGGGGAGAAATGTGTAAACTTACACTTAAAACGTTGTGAATGTAAACATTTACTAAAGATGAGTTTATGTTTTGCCATCGTCAAAAAGGGAGAGATTGTTATTACAAATATCGCGTAAAAATGTTATTTATATTTTACGGTCTCTTAAGGTTTTGATAATGACAATTATAAACTAATACAAAGTAAACGTCTACGTAACCAAGTTTTAAGTTACAAGTTCACATTCCGACGTATATCACTTTAGGTATGAATAATGTGATTATACCACACGTCGAATGATCAAAGAGCCCAACTAATAAATATTTTCTAACACACTTTAAATATTTATTAAACACATTTTTACTTAATAATAACACAAAGTTTACTTAATTAAAATAACTAGACATTTTATTTAAGTGATTTAATTAAATGAAAAACAAATTTAATATGTCCCTTTGTGCCCAAGTAATTCTAGAAACATTAGAATTAAAAATGATTTTAGTACAAAACATCTCAAAGATCAAAGGTTAATAAGCTGCCCAGAGACCCTCCGCGGATCCGTTTTTTATAACGGACGGATCCACAATTTGTGGATCCGTGGATCCCCTGAAGGGTCTTTTTGAGACAGAAATGTTAGTATAAATAGGACTTTAGTCCAAACTTTCCAACTAATGATTCTCAACCATTCTAAGCTCGCTACTAACATTTCTCTCATCATATAACATCTTAACAACACTCTTTTATCATTCCACTTGACCTAAAACACATTCAAAGTGATCCAACGATTCTACTTTGAATTCAAGTGAAGAACACAAGAAGCTTTCCAAGCCTTCAAGTGTTTTAGTTAGTTGTGTCTTATCAAATACTTTGTTGTATAACATAGTATATCATTTGTGTGTCTTTGTAACTCATCATCTACTACCAACTTGGGTAGTGATCATCATACAACAACCTAGAGAATCTGCTTAGTATTTTAGTCCTTAAAATACGTTGAGTGATAAGGTTGGTCTTGCCTTGTGAAAGACTCGATATCTAGCTTAGTATCGGTAAAGAAGTGAAGCGACGTTGTAAGGTTTTCTCCGCCATAAGGGAGCTTGTTGATATAGTGCTTGCAAACTCTCGAGTTGGGTACTCGGGGAGTGGAGTAGGGCGAGGAAGAGAGCTTCGTGCCGAACCACTATAAATGACCGTGTCTATTGGTTTGATCTTTCCTTTATATTTCCGCATTTACTTATTGCATATTGTTTATATTCATATATTGTATGTTGTGTTGATTTCACATCAAGTTACCGAATTTAAAGTTTTGTAAACAATCCAAAAATGGTAAAAACTATTCAACCCCCTTCTAGTTTTCCACAAGACATAAAGGTTTTTGAAAACCCCCGGGTATGTAAAAAACTATGAGATCTCAATACATGATATAATATAATGTCTAGTATGGTTTGGAATCGAAAAGAATTGAATCGACGTTGATAGTACTATTAAGTATAATATTGTGCAAGATAATCATTTTGTAAATAAATATAGTGCTAGAACCGTGATGAGGATCATGAAGGCATATATGCAAGATATGCCGAGTAAAATGATTAGCCATAACGGAAAGAAGTTGGAAAAGAAATCGATGATTTACTAAAGTCTTCTGTGACGAGACACATTTTTGGGCTTAAAGTCCATACCCACAAACATATAAATCTTATTAGATATGTATTTACGTATGGTATGTAAATCAGTTTAGAGATGGGACGAGAATGGTTTTGTTGTTTGGTTTTCTACGTTGAATGATAAGGACCAGATAAGATTGATATAGATCAAGAAGCTCGGGTAACACTTAAACAAGAACCATGCTGCATTGCTGTGAGGCAATATTTGCCCAAGTGTGTGAAAACTTGTGTGATGTTGTGTGTTGCTCTCCTTTTATAGAAAGGATAGTAGGGTTTAGAGATAAACCCTTCGGGAGTGATCAACGGCTGCAAGGTGCCATGTGTTGATCATCCGAGAGCAGACAAGGAGGACAGATGTCATTCGTCCTTTAGCTCATAGTGGTGCTTGTCGTGCGTTCCCAATGTGCGATGTCAGATGGTACATCTTAACCGCTAGTGACAGTTGGGGAGCAGAAGCTTTATCCATATCCAGTCAGGCCTGAGAGGTCTTTCCAGGATCTACGTGGCCTAGGATTTAAGCCGGGCCTTTAACAAGTGTTGATTGAGCCTTGGTGATGTGCTTGATCCGAGCATGTAATTAATGGGCTTGGGCCAATAATATAGATACGCTATCAACATGAATCAGCCTTTATGCGAAAATAAAATGAGAATATTTGAAATTATATGATATAAGTTTTACATAGATGGAAGTTTCGTGATAGTTATACACTGCCTGATATATCATTTTCTTTAAACTTATTGGTGATTAATAAGGACTTATTTGGTACCTTTTTAAGGGGTCATTTAAGCCCAGAATCGTGTTAATATGATCAAATATTGCCTCAAATCGTTTCTTTTTTTATTTTAGGTACTTGGGACGAGAATTGTGGAAACTATCGTGTTTTGGACTAAAATCGACAAGAAAACGAAGAAAAACGACCAAGTCAAGAATTTGTCAAGATGGAGACCTGACGGCGTCACAGTCCATAACCTGACGCCGTCACTTGTATTTAAAGACCCAAACTCAGTGCAATTTTATAATGTGACGGCTCAGAAGAAATAAAGCGTGACGGCCTCGAAGCATCCTTGACGGCATCAGAAAGGCGACTTGCACAAGATGAAACCCTAATCCACGGCGAGCTGATGGCGTCAGAAGCTATAAGCTGACGCCGTCAGAGTTGTAAAACTATATATATACTTTCCAATGTTTTCATTGTTATTTGTAACACTTTGCAGCACAAAACCCTAGACGATTTTGACAGCTTTTGTAGGGCTTTTTCAGCCTTTTTCATCCATGTTTAATTGAAGATAAGTTATTCGTTTAATCATTCAATATGTCTATGTGTTGTTTGATTATTTGTTTATCTTTTCTTTGCTTTAACATGCTAGCTTAAGTTTATTTGTGTTTGCTTAGATCTAGTGAAACCTAGTTGTTGAATATTGATTTGTTGTCTCTTGTTTAGTTGATTGCCTCGCGTTAGGATAAGAAAACTGGCTGACCTCTTATATGTAACTAGCTTGAACGTCTTAGAAAACGCAACCATAGAGTGCACTATTGGTTTTTCTCGTTGTATTTATTGCGTGAATTGCGGCTTGTAGATCCTAGAAAACTTAATAGACTTTAAGTGATTTAGGGGAGACTAAGATTCATAGAGTTGGGGACTTCGGCACCTCCCCACGACCAATATTAAGGAATACAGCGCTTCAACTAAAATAAGGACGTGACAATTCAGCAAATTAGTAGGAGATAACTAGGGAGTAATTAATTTTAAGTGAACACATTTTCCCAATCATAAGAGTTACCACCAATTTACTTTTCCTTGTTATTAGATCAATTTAGTTTTATAATTAGTTTTTGGGTTAGTTGATTAGCAACTAATTCTACCCACTCCTTCAAAACCAAGATTTTTAAATTGCTTTTCATAAAATATAAAAATACAAAATGAATAATCCCTCACCTCTAGACCTATCTCGTCATACATCTTGAACTTTCCACAACTATTGCGAGACTATTCCCCTAGAGAACGATCAATCCCCCGGACTTACCTATACTACACTACAACGGTTAGGTACACTGCCTAGAGGATTGTAAAATCTTTTGCGAGGTTCGAAAATCCCGCTTCAAGTTTTTGGCGCCGCTGCCGGGGAATAGTTAATAGTTTAGGTTCAATTTCTATTTCGTTTAGGTCTACTCACTAGATTCCTATCAAGTGAGATTTTATTTTCTTTTTATTAGCTTTCTTGTAGTCTATCCTTTCTTCGTTCCCTTTGTTCGTAATCCCTTCATTCGCCATCATGGTGGGTGAAGCCATCTTTGAACCTATCAACCAACAACACCAACATCAAGCTCCACCAAACCAACAAGAACCACCCCACCAAGAACAACCACGCCAAGACCCACCTCGAGCTCGTACTCTAGGTGAGTACTCCAAACCAAGCCATCAAGGCTATCAAAACACCATTGAGCTTCCCCAAAGAGCCAATGTGTCTCCTTTACGATCCGACACCATCCGGTTGGTGCAAAGCAGATGTGCATTCCATGGACTTCGTTCCGAAGATCCAAATCAACATCTCAAGGATTTCCTTAAAATTGTAGTTTCCATAGACCTTGATGTTGAAACTCAAGAGACGACACACTTGCGTCTCTTCCAATTCTCTCTACATGACCAAGCTAGTCAATGGCTTGAGCGTTTACCAGCGGGATCCATCACATCTTGGGATGATCTCACTTCTCGTTTCCTCGCTCAATTTTTCCCACCGGGGAGAACTACCAAGCTAAGGAAAGACATCTTGATGTTCCAAAAACGTCAAGGTGAAACTCTTTACGAAGCGTGGACTCATTTCAAGGACTTACTCCAAAAAGTCCCTCATCATGGCATTGATCTTTGGCTTCAAGTCCAAATCTTCTACGATCATGTTAATCAATCCACAAGGCAAACCATTGACCAAGCGGCCGGTGGTAAGCTACGTGATAAGAATGCGAAAGAATTGTGGGGAATCATAAAAGATCTTGCTCTCTATGACAACGAATATTGGAATGACCCCCGCGAGTTGATCAAAACGGTCAAGGCAATATCCTTGCCTTCGAATAACTCAAGCATTCCCAACTGTAGTAATCATGGAACTTGAAGACCAAGTCAAGTTTCTCATGAATTCCTATGAATCTCCTAAACCTTCAAGTCAAGTGAACAAAATCACTTCTTCGTGTGAATTGGGTAGTGGTCCCCATGACACTCGTGATTGCATGGAACTCCCCGAACAAGCTTTTGCGGATTATGCATTCTCGCGTACCGACGGAGCGGGAGACAAGTGGTTCACTATAACCCCCGGACCTAGGAATTTTAATGAGGCTTATGAAGCATGGAAAGACAAAGCAAACTTCAAATGGAGTCAAACTCAAACCATCTCAACTAATGACTCTCCGCTACTTACTTGGTCTCAACACTATGATTCTTCCAACAAAAGCCCTTACCGTCCACTTCCCAACCAACAAGGTTTGGAAGGAATGATGCATAATTTTATGTCACCTCAAGAAGCTCAATTATCTAGACTTGAAAATCAATTTAGGCAACAACAAGTAGAGATGAATAATAAAATTGGCAACCTCTTAAAAGCTATTAATAGTCAAGTTGTAAGTGCTTCAACTAATTGTATCACCGAAAGTAAAGAAGTTAGTACTATTCCACCCACTTCGGCTATTAGTGAAACACCCCACTTTGTGAAGATAAAAGATCCTAACAAACTTTTCTCGCATTCATCAAAAGGAAAAGAAGTCAAGGACCCATCTTCTTCGAATCACATCCACTTTGTTAACCCCATCTCCTTAGTGTCTAGCCCTAAACCTGGAAAAGACCATAGTGCGACTAATAGGGATGAAAAAGTTGAAAATAAAGACTTATGAAAAAAGGTGTGTACATCCAAAGATCCTTTAGGTTTATTTGATGATGCAATTGTGGATGAATAGGACAATGGGATGACAAACCTTTTCATTAGGATTGGGGATCAAATTGAGGAAGGCGATCCGGATATTTTTAAAATTGCTTGCACCATTGGGGAAGAATATATTCCTAGCACGTATATTGACCCGGATTTCCCAAAGAATGCAATCTCACTATCGTTATATAACAAGATTTATGCTCAAAAGCTCGATTATAAGGGATTCAATTTGGTTGGCATTGGTAGGAATATACCAGTTGATGTTAGAGGATTTAGTTACAAAATTAATCTCACAGTGATGAACGATATAGACTCTATCATTAACCCTAAGTTGACCAATTTAGTCCTAGGGAAGCCTTTTGTTGAAGTATCCGGGTTGATGACCAATAGGACCGAAGGTAGTGTAATGTTCACAGATAATGTTAGGAGGGTAATCTTTCAAATGGATAGATGAAAAGTAAGGTAAAAAGAGTACCTCCGGAAGATAACCATGGGGGATTGTTTAAATCAACAAGTGGGGACCGCGAGAACGTGATGGAGGATGGAGTCACGTAATGGGCATGACTTTGAGTCTAGCTACAAGACTCATTAATAAAGAAAAGCGCTTCTTGGGAGGCAACCCAAGCTTTTTTATTGTTTGCTTGTTTGTTTTTCCTTTGTTTGATTTCATATATATGCTCCATCTTTACTTGTTTATCTTTCATGTTTCGAATAATTTTGTAAAAATGCTTGATTTTGTTTTTAAGATCGTCTTAATTGCATACAAAGGTATTTTACATAAAGATAAGTGTAGGGAAGATCATATTTGTTTATAAGAACAAATTCGAACATGAAAGTTAACAATTAATGATTAGCATATATTTATGTGTTTGTTTAGAGTCAAATGCTTGTATCGAGTCACAATGAATGTTCTACAGTTTTTCCAGGTTTTATTAATCAAATTTTTCCAGAAATAAAACATAAAAATACTGTCCGGTCATACCTGACGGCGTCAAGGTTTACACCCGACGACGTCAGGCACTGTAGCAGCACAGTTTTCCAGAATTTTGTTTTTATGCTGGAACTTAAAAAATTTTGAAAAATTTTTAGAATTTTAAATTTCCAGGAATCTGTAGACATTTATTTTGCAAGCATTATATCTTACTTTGTTTTCTAGAATTAGTTTTTTTTATATATATAGTGTTTACCGCTGATTTTATGCGAGGTTTTGTGTTTCATTTTCTTAGTGAATTACATGTTATATTTGACAAGAAGATGAAAGTATACATTGGAAGTGAAGCTTATCAAGTTTGTTTTCTTGGAGGAAGATTTAACCATGTTTTCACATCGTCTATGCCGAGCAAATCAGGGGAGTATTAGTTTCTTTCATCTATTTTATTTTACCGTTATCATAACTTTGATACTTTTCAGAACATTGGGGACAATGTTCAATTTAAGTGTAGGAAGGTTAAAATGGGATACCTTAGAAACTATAACTTCGTTTGAAATTTATTTTGTCTTGGAGTAAATGTGTAATAAAATTAAAAGAAATACTTGTTATGGCAATTTTAGCACCAAATTTAAATTTTTTTACAACATATAGGAGTGAAACTTTAGTTTTAATAAGCGTCTCATGGATAGGAATTATATAGCTAGCAAAAAAAAAATCCTTCCTCTCAAAAAATTTCACTTCAAAAATGTGAGGTTCGCCTTTAAATATATAGGAAAAAGCATTCATCTTTAATGCTTATGAGTGTACCGGTAGTATATAGATTCTCGAACTTGCGTTTGTGATGCATCCCGAGATCGCTAGTGAGACTACATTCGTGTAGTTAGGATTTACTAAATGATTAGAGGCATTAGGATAACCCTTGTTGTAAACCTATGATTATAATTACGTTGGCTACACCGGTCAAGTAATTTTCTCACACCCTTGTGAAGTACTTATTTTTAGTACACGATACCCCTAGTACACCCCTCAGAGCCTAGCCTTTTCGCGGTTCTTGTGATATTTCAGTGGATTCCGAAATATTAATGAAGAAAATTGTATACAATCCACCCCCATATGTACACCCAAATCGCCTTAGCCTACCTTGTATGCACTCATTTTTAGTGCATTATTGTTACAACATTTATGTTAAACCCTTTGTCAATTGTCTAATTGGTTACATGGTTGCTAAGTCGAGTCATATCTTGTAAATATAGTTTTGGGATGATTGGGACTCATGGGTAAAAGTACTAGTTTGTTATGGAGTAATGGGGAAGAATGTCACATTATTACCCCCATATGTGCGTTAATGTTTAAGGTACTCCAAGTGTTTTGATTTTATAAATTCGGGTCATTAGTTAGTTATATGTAAAGTATGTAAAAGTTCAAGTGTAGGGAGATTGCAAGATCCCTTTGATGTATTATTTTAGATGGTAGGGTAAGAGTGTATGAAAAAAAAATGACAAAAAGAAAAAAAATTAGAAAAAGACAAGAGAAAAAACATACAGACTACCATCCTATCTTTCATTTCTGTTTAAGTCAAAATAATATCAAGAAAAATACAAAAAGAGTTAGTAGTTAGCGAGTCGAGTCGAGTCTTGGCTTAGCAACGCCTCATTGTACATGTAACTGACCAAGATAATTGACTTGCCACCAGTAAATTTCCCTATATCCAACAAACCGTGTTTTCCATACCCTTACACCTAACGTTACAACCCTTGAAAATCCCTCTTTGATAGTTTATCCTAGGTGCTTACGCCAAAGTGGTGGAGGTTTGATCCTTTCTCAAACCTATGGTAATTTATGTGCTATGACAGGTAGAGAGTGTTAAATTTTCCCGTTTTCATTCATGTTATATAACTTTATACACCCAAGAGATGTGAGAATCCAAACACTTTGTGAGAGGTGCTAGTATATAATTCCTGTGCTTATTTTAAATAACGTGGAACGATTGTATGCTGTAATTACGTTTATATTAGTGTTAAATGACCCCTAACCTGTAAATTGATTGGGATAAAAGCATATTTGCTTGAGGACAAACAAATCCCAAGTGTAGAGATATTTGATAATGATTTATTTGGTACCCTTTTAAGGGGTCATTTAAGCCCAAAATCGTGTTAATATGATCAAATATTGCCTCAAGTCATTTCTTTTTGTATTTTAGGTACTTGGCACGAGAATTGGGGAAACCGGCGTGTTTTGGACTAAAATCGACAAGAAAACAAAGAAAAACGACCAAGTCAAGAATTTGTCAAGATGGAGACCTGACGGCGTCACAGTCCATAACCTGATGCCGTCACTTGTATTTGAAAACCCAAACTCAGTGCAATTTTATAACGTGACGGCTTAGAAGAATTAAAGCGTGACGGCCTCGAAGCATCCTTGACGGCGTCAGAACGGTGAATTGCAAAAGATGAAACCCTAATCCACGGCGTCAGAAGCTATAAGCTGACACCGTCAGAGTTGTAAAACTATATATACTTTCGAATGTTTTCATTGTTATGTGTAACACTTTGCAGCACAAAACCCTAGACGATTTTGACAGCTTTTGTAGGGCTCTTTCAGCCTTTTTCATCCATGTTTAATTGAAGATAAGTTATTCGTTTAATCATTCAATATGTCTATGTGTTGTTTGATTATTTGTTTATCTTCTCTTTGCTTTAACATGCTAGCTTAAGTTTATTTGTGTTTGCTTAGATCTAGTGAAACCTAGTTGTTGAATATTGATTTGTTGTCTCTTGTTTAGTTGATTGACTCACGTTAGGCTATGAAAACTGGCTGACCTCTTATATGTAACTAGCTTGAACGTCTTAGAAAACGCAACCATAGAGTGCACTATTGGTTTTTCTCGTTGTATTTATTGCGTGAATTGCGGCTTGTAGATCCTAGAAAACTTAATAGACTTTAAGTGATTTAGGGGAGACTAAGATTCATAGAGTTGGGGACTTCGGCACCTCCCCACGACCAATATTAAGGAATACAGCGCTTCAACTAAAACAAGTACGTGACAATTCAACAAATCAGTAGGAGATAACTAGGGAGTAATTAATTCTAAGTGAACACGTTTTCCCTATCATAAGAGTTACCACCAATTTACTTTTCCTTGTTATTAGATTAATTTAGTTTTATAATTAGTTTTTGGGTTAGTTGATTAGCAACTAATTCCGCCCACTCCTTCAAAACCGATATTTTTAAATTGCTTTTCATAAATTATAAAAATACAAATAGAATCATCCCTCACCTCTAGACATATCTCGTCATACATCTTGACCTTTCCACAACTATTGCGAGATTATTCCCTTAGAGAATGATCAATCCCCCGAACTTACCTATACTACACTACAACGGCTAGGTACACTGCCTAGAGGATTGTAAAACCTTTTGCGAGGTTCGAAAATCCCACATCAGCGATATATATAGCTAATATCCTACGAGAAGGCATTGGATGGGGTGAAACAAATACTCAGATATGATATATTTAGAGTAGAAAGATATGGGTTTATATTTTACTAACCCATCAAACCAAGTTTAGTTGGTTATGAAGATGCATGTTATTTGTCTGATCCTCACAAAGCCTCACAAAGCTAGATCTTAAACTGCTTATGTGTTCTTGAACGGAGGCATTGCAATTTCATGGCGATCTCAAAAGCAAACACTTGTAGCAAGGTCATCAAATCATGCTGAATTTATCGCACTACATGAAGCTAGCAGAGAATGTGTATGGTTGATGTTAATGACATAACTCATTGTGGCTTCTTCTGGGTTAAAGAAAGATAAAAGCCTAACACTCATCTACGAAGACAATGCAGCTTGTGTGGCACAAATGAAAGAATGGTATATCAAAGAACGAAACATATACCCCAAGATACTTTGCATACACTCAAGATGTTATAAAGGAACCAAATTGAAATGAAGTATGTCCAATCAAGCAACAATTCAGTAGATCTTTTCACCAAGGCACCCCAACTTTGGTTTTCAGAAAACACGTTCATGCTATTGGAATGTGGCATGTACAAAAGACATAACACTCTATAAATGTCTACATCTGGGGAAGTCAACTACACCGCACTCTTTTTCCCTTAGCTAAAGGCTTTTTTCCACTAGGTTTTTTTAGCTAAGTTTTTAATGAGACAATACTCCAAAGTTGACTCTACATTGAAAAAGTGGCATCCA
This sequence comes from Artemisia tridentata subsp. tridentata, assembly GCA_021014915.2. NCBI lineage: Eukaryota > Viridiplantae > Streptophyta > Magnoliopsida > Asterales > Asteraceae > Artemisia > Artemisia tridentata. The sequence goes on along the minus strand of CP139507.1, from coordinate 318,306,454 downwards.
AGGGGGAGTGTTATGAATCAACAACTCAAGAAAACATATGTCTATTTTTTGTTGCCACATTTTTCAATCCTAGACTAATAATGTTGTTACATATTACGTTAGTGTAATTTGTGAAATCTATAGTACTTTGCAGTAGTATAAATATCCATGCAATCTATGCAATAAACTTGCACCAAAGTTCATCATTCTAAGTTAACTTACACTTCTCATCTCTTTAATACTTCTATAATGTTTCTTTAATGATAGTTAGAGGTTCTTGATTATATCGGTAATCTTGTGATAAAACTAGTTAATTATAACACGTTATCAGCACGATCGTTCACAATCATTATAATCAAGAAGGGTTAAGAAAATCTATCAAATGACACATTTTCAGAAAAACACTTTTTGCTAAGTTTAGTAAGCATCAACGAGTTTACCAAGTATTTTGGGTTCTCAAGCTTGCATCTAATTACAATTCAAGTCAGTTTGATATAATCTTAATCATTTGATTCTCTCACAATGGCGGTGCTAAACGAGTGTTGGTTTGTGCTTGGCCTCTCCGACCAACCTAATGTGTTTCATAATTAGCTAAAAATCATATTAAACTGATATTCCTTTCTTTTTTTTTTTTTTTTTTTTTTTTATTATTATTATTTTTATGTATGTAAGCTCGAGCCCTTCTATAAGCTTTCGTCCATTAGGGTTTATGAAATTTTTTAATTTATAAATATCTCATAAAAAATCATATAGTAATATCTACGAGGAATTCATTATTTAAGATGATCGAGTTTGATCCTCAGATTTAGTTGGCCAGCATGAGTAGGTGCTTATATGCCACCCATCAAAGCTTCTGCAATCCCTCTAAAACCCTCGTCTTTAGCCACCATGAGCTGATGCTACCCACCAACGTATCTTATCCTCTCCCGAAAGAAAAACAGTGCCACCATATTGTTTTGTTGTAACTCTCAAACCACTAAAAGTTAACTGACGTTGTTAGCGCTAAAAGCTTCGTTTTTTAAATAGCAACAAACCGCAATCAAAATCTTTAGCTTCATTTTCAAATCTACACTTATCAGTAGTGAGTTAAATCAAACCAATACCACTTTTTCGATTCTTACAAAAATCTTTGATATGGATTTAAATATAAAAAAAAGTTAACAGTGGTCAACCACAATTAACGCCGGTCAATTATTGTCAAAGATCCACTGTTGTAAGTCAACAACCTTTTTTTTTTTCTTTCTTTTCTTTCTTTTTCTGCTGCAGTTTGAAGGTGTATTTCCGCTTGCTATCAGATATCTTTATCAATAAATTCCTTTACTTTAATATTCTAAGTCATACATTCCGGTCCGATCTTTCGTGATCTCGCCGCTCGAACTGTGAAAAGTATTAGATGATAGTTTATGTAAGTAGGCCTGCGCATGTTGGCTTAGGTCCATTATGATTTATGCGCGCAACTTTATAATCTGCAAATACATCACCAATAAAACATAATACTTACGAGGAATTCATTCGTTTTAGTACTCGCAGCTGGTAGCAATTGAGTAAAACATTTTGATGGGCTAATGATACAAATTATATATGAAATTGTATACTCCCTCCGTCCCTAAATAAATGTCCACTTGGAATTTTCAAAGTCTTTCTTGTTGAAGTTTGACCGTAAATGTTTTTATTTGTGTTATGTAATACTTGATGAAAATTATACCAAATTAAAATACATTTAAAACCCAATCCATTCATATATTTTGCATCAAGTATTATATAACACAAACAAAAATATTTATGGTCAAAGTTGAATAATAAAGACCAAAAAAAGTCCAACTGGACATTTAAAAAGGGACGGAGGGAATATGAAATTGTATACTTCCTTTGTGAAATGAGCAGGAAATTGTATACTTCAATGCTTTGCGATATGTCGAATTTACTGGTTAGAAAAAAAAAATATATATATATTTATAAAACAATGACTATGTCGAATATTTGTTAAATATTGATCTCGATTAATACTCCAATTTTAAAGTTTAACAATTCAAGTGAATGGCATCCACACTCCAAAATTTCCATTGTCCGTTCAATTTTATTGATATTTCTCCTCATTTTGTACCATTTTGATGTTCATCTATATATAAACTTTAAGCCAAAAAAAGAGGGAAAAAAAGGCAAATTAGTCATTTTAGTTGAATTCTGATAAGAGTACTATTTAAGACTGATCTGCGTTGTTTCATTAATGCATATAAAGCAGGAATACATATATTGGCATCCATATAAACAAAAAGAATACACATCAAGATCTCAAAGTTCTCCTTATATCTACCATAAGCCACCCTCTATAACCAACTACATTTACTAATTTACCACTGTTGTGTTCTAATTCACAAAGGAACACATGAAAGAACTCTTGATAACCTTTTGCACATTTCATGTTCTTAATCAAAAACCCAAGGCAATTTTGGAAAGCTAAAACACAAACTAAGAAAACCCCAAAACTTCGTTTCTAAACCAAAAGATCTTGCCTGAGCTTTGGGCTTGTTATATCTTTATCAGGTTTTTTCGGTGGAAAAAATGTAACAGAAGATGAGGACGTTTGATTCTCTGGTGAGTCTCGCGGGTATTCTGAGAGCATTTGAACAACCTCTCTCATTGTCGGTCTTTCTACACTATTTTCTTGAATGCATAGCATAGCGATAAAGAACAAGTGCATCGCTTCATCTTGTGGAACATTGACAAGCCTTGGGTCAATGATGCAACTCACTTCTTCTTTACGACATCTGGTTGATGTTCTAGCCCACTGTACAATATCTACACCGTCACCAAATCCTCCTACCGGACGTTTTCCAGTAATTAGCTCAAGAAGTACAACCCCAAAACTATAAACATCACTCTTTTCATCCACCCTCAATGTATAAGCATATTCTGCAAAACCATGTACAAATATATCATTAGTTTGTAAAAATTTAACTCTACCTATCACTAAAAGTTATTACTGTAATCAAATATATGATATGATAATATACAAAATCTAATGGTACGTGTCGGACCTAAACCTTAAAGTGATAAGGTTGATCGTTTCATTGAAGCTAAATAATTCTATAAAAAAATTTAGAACTTGTAGAAAAGTCGATATTTTTTACCAGATTTTACACTATATAAAAAATCCATGTAGGTTACACCTCAATCCACATCTGAAATTAAAATTAAATCTAAATCCAAACTTATTAAAGCATATGTTTAAAGAGCTATAGAAAAAGCAGTATACTTTTTCAAATCAATAAAAAAGAATAGAAGACCAAAATAGTGGTTTTAATAATACGTGGAAGATGACATGGATATTAGTCAGCTTTAGCATGAAACGAAACTTATGTTGCAGAGACGTGGATCTGTTATCAGATTTTGTGTTGTGTTGAGTTGCGGTCTGTGTCAGATTGACCCAAAAACTGATCCTCACCGTCCATTTATTATTAACTACATTTAACTTGGTGTAGTTACCCATAAAATTCTCTTACCATGTACCTACAAATCCTACGTCCTATTTTTCATTTCATTTCTGTCGCATAAATCACGGGTGTCGTTCTTACGACACATCACTTTCACTTATCAAATATCGTATCTAGTACACACTACAGCCACAAACCTTAAAAAATATACATAACTATAACTTATGCCAAAAAAAATGTTATAACATATGTTTGTAAATTAATTAAAAAATGTGTTACGTACCAGGAGCAATGTAACCATATGACCCTGCGATAGCCGACATGCATTCGGATGCACCACCATCCACTAGGTATTTTGCGAGCCCGAAATCAGCTACGTGAGCCTCGTAGCTCGAGTTTAGTAAAATGTTGTTGGATTTAACGTCTCGATGCACGATTAATGGGGAGCAATCATGGTGAAGGTAGCATAAGCCACGAGCGGCTTCTATTGATATTTTGTACCTTAAGTTCCATCCGAGGATTCCGCCTTTGAGTTTTGCATGTAAGGCTTCGCCTAGACTACCGTTTCGCATGTACTCGTACACGAGTAGATTTGTGTCTTTGTTTGAGCAAAATGCTAGGAGTCTTACGATATTTCTATGCCGAATGTTGCCCAGGGTTTGGATTTCGGCTCTGAATCCGTGGTCGTGACTTGTGTTTCCGAAACCAATGAGTTTTTTAACTGCAATTTCTGTCCTGTTTGGCATTTTACCATGGTAGACTATTCCAGCCCCTCCACGTCCTATCACGTTACCGTCTTTGATGCATTCGAGAACATCAGAAACTGTAAACTCGAGCTTCTGAAAAGATGTCATTTTCCAAGTGTCTGAGCCCGATCTTCTAAATGACTTGGCTTTGACCATCGCTGCAGCCGCAAAAACTAAAGAGCAAAAAAGAAGAGCAAGCGCGAATATCAACTTAAACCGTCCTGGCTTTCTGTCAGCGGAATTAGTGATTCCGCTAACATTGCAAGGATTATTCAGCAACGAGCCACAAAGTTGTGGGTTACCCGCAAAAGAAGAGGCATTAAAATACGAGAACTGTCCAGATTCGGGTAGTTTACCCGAGAAATCATTAAAAGAGAAATCAGCGATTGTGAGACTTTTCATGGTTCCAATAGACTTAGGAATAGAATCTGTCAGGTGATTTCTTGAGATATTCAAGTAGTTTAAAATCCGAATATTTGAAATTTCGAGTGGAATTGAGCCAGAAAGATTATTCTGGCTCAAGTCAAGGTAAGTGAGATGGACACAATTTCCAATATTAGGCGGGATTTCCCCAGAAAGGGAATTCCCACTTAAATCTAGCTTTAGAATCTCATGAAGCTGACCAATGCTCGTCGGAATTGGACCCATGAATCTATTTCCAACGACTAAAAGGATTTGGAGGGAAGAAAATTTCGAAAGAGAAAATGGTAAGTAACCCGAAAGTTGATTATTAGATAAATTTAGTTGAGTTAACTTAACTGGTCTCGAAGAGGGATCGCGGTTTTCAGACAGATTCCCGGACAAGTAATTATTTTGCAATTCGAGCAAATTCAACTCTGGCAAGTAAATTAGTCCATCCGGAATGCTACCATTCAAGTAATTCTCCCCTAATCTCACTCTAACAAGACTCAAACATTTACCCAAACCCTCTGGAATTGATCCAAACAAAAAGTTTTTCAACAGAATCAAGATTCTTAACTGATTAGAAGCACAAAGATCACGAGGGATAGTACCCGTGAGCTTATTAGAAGACAAATCGAGCTCACGAAGATTCTGATTCAGACCAAGATTCTCCGGTATCACACCAGTGAAATTGTTGCCCCAAAGATACATAGTGTGCAATTCTGGATACTCAGCTACAAAATCTGGTATTGACCCATGTAATTTATTCATGAATAGATTCAAGAGCTGCAGACTCTTTAAGTTTCCAAGCTCATTCGGGATTTCACCCGAAAGTGCATTGGCAGAAAGATCAAGATTCACCAAACTTGTTAGATTTCCTAGCTGCTTAGGTATCGGGCCCGAGAGAAGATTAATGTGAAGAAAGATGGTGTCTAGGGAATGCAAATTCCCTAGCTCTGACGGAATTGGTCCGTCTAGTTCACATGACGAAAGATCCAAGTGAACTAGACTAACCAGTTTCCCAAATTCCTTAGGAATTCCACCTTCAAACACATTGAAATAACCCATGTAAAGCTCTTTCAAGTTAGTAAGATTACCCAATTCCGTAGGTATCTTTCCATGGAGGTCGTTTCCTGCGAGTGACAAGTATTCCAAAGTCACCATTTCTCCATAACTAACCGGAATTCGCCCGTAAAAGAAATTCCCACCTAAGTCCAAGTACTTAAGCTTCTTGAGAGATGTAATTCTGGTAGGCAAGGGAAATGAGAAATTATTGTTGTACACATCAATAACTTCCAAATTCAGTAAATTTGAGTAGTTCCAATCCAACCCACCACTGAATGCGTTATTCGAAATGTTTAAAAACCGGAGAGACGTCAAATTGGAGATATCAATCTCTCCGGTGAAGTTGTTTCCGTCTAGAGAAAGCTCGGTGAGACAGTCTAGAGACGAAAAAATAGGGGAAATAGAGCCTTGAATGCGCATATTTGACAAATTTAATGAAGTTACTCTATTTTGGAAGCATTTGATTCCATCCCATGAGCAAAATGAAGTAGGGTTAGAAGAATTCCAAGTGTTTAAAGGAGAAGGAATGGAATCAAAGCCTTGTTTGAGTGTGACTAAGGCATCAAAATCAGTTGAAACACATGATGGAATTGAGAAACAAAGTGTTGTGATTATGACAAACAAAGGCAACATTTTTGGAGGTTTTTGTTTCTATTGGAGATTAGTTTGGAATGATTTATGGAGTGGAATGGAAATGTTTTTTTTGTAAAGGAATTGAAAAGTGAATGGAATCTGATTAACTTGAAGACTCAAAGAATCAAACATCTTCTTGAAAGAGAGTCTTGAAATTCAAGGAAGAAGCTAAACTTTTGCTTTTTCTACTTTCTTTATTTCTCTCAATAAAAGTGGTGACAAATGGAAACAAAAGAGAATTGGTGATTTCTGTTTCTATCAATACCCTCTTTAAGCAAAGGTGATGAATACAACAACCGTTAGAAAACAGAAATTTAAAGTCTTGTATACATATTCATTGTCCAAGAGTGACTTGTACAATGTGGATTTTATATTGTGCACTTGTTTGGATTTTGGGACAATTGGCAATGTAAAGAGATGAGTTTTTGAGATTAGGGGGAAAGATAAAGTTGATTCTCTATATCTTTACACTTTAAAGTGACAAAAATACCCTTTAGCTTTAATCAAAGGGTAGCCATCTTTACTTTGAATGAGGGTAGGGTAGGGAAAATTGGTGTGATGAAATAAGCACTTTGGGTCATGAATAATGGATGAATGGTCACTTTTTATGTCATGATTGTTGATGATGATCATGCATGCATACCTGGTGACTCAAGTTGATAATATACATTATGTAAAAGTGTGTTTCAAGGTTTGATCGTCATTATGATGGCTCATATGAAATGTGTGCTATTTGGACATGTTTGTCTCAATTCATCATCAGCAATTTTTTTTAATCTGAAGGGAAAACAGTTTTCTAACAATAATTAGCTGCTAGTAGATTTAGCATAGCCACAAAAGTCATGTTCAAAGTAATCTTTTTAAGAGAATGGGCAATTTCTATTAACATGTAAGAAACTATGCAAGTTACATATATAACCAAGTTTAGCTTGAGTCTGAACTTAAGTAAGTTTTTGAAACTAAACGTAAAATGCTAGAAGGCCTATAGCTCCTCGTAAAGGCGGACATACCTAGCTAAGACAAATGGTATGCATGTGCATATCATCCGAAAAACATCCGTGTAAATCTTGTTTTTATTAATGAATTGATGTTTGATAGTTTAATACCAAATGCATACCATCTTTAAAACATTATATGAAAGTGCATACCCTATAATCAATTTATGCATCTACCACTCGCTCCTCTGATATATGTGTCGTTACCTTTTTTTTTATTATTTATTTTTTTTTTATTTATTATTTATTTTATTATTATTTTTTTGGACGGGGTACCCCTGGTAAATTTGTTACTCCAAAAAACATTTAACAATAAGTGCACTCGCCTATTTATCCGAGTCATGAAATGAAAAATCTCATTATATACACGACTTCATAACTATATCCGAGTCTTCCCTTTATTTTTCATAGTAGTACTAGGTCCATAGACCAATGTCACATTAGCTTCCTTTTGCATAGGAAGTAACTTACCATCATCACCCAATGGCACAAGTAGAAGTAGTATTTGGACTGCCAAATGAATCAATAAGTGCACTCGCCTATTTATTCGTGTTCCCATTCCCATTACCAAAAACCGAATCTTTACGAGTCTCTCCATCCTCCACATCCACCATAGAGCTTAATACATCTAAAGAGTTCGAAGCGGAAGGAACTGTAGTATAAGTTTTTTTCATATGTGTCGTTACTTACTAGGGTTAAATCACTTTTATACTAATTTATTTATAAGTTTAGTCATGTTACTCGGATTGATGTCTTAGAACCTCTTAAGAGTTCATACCTAGTACATCTCGATCCTAATTAAAAATCAAATAATTAAATTCCGTGGGCAAGCTAGCTTGGCAAGATCGATGATCTTCAGTTCATGATATTCTACCGATGTTTTAGATACTTTCATATTACAAAGTCATTCTTGTATAGTTTTTAGCCCTCGGACCCCTTTAATAATTACCTTACGGTCGTAATCTTGATTTTTATCAACGCACCTTTCGTTAGCTCTCAACTAATCATTAAAACGACCACTCTCCTAACGTCTTAATTAACTATCTTTATCGAGCCCCAAATCAATAATGAAGTGCGATTTTATTGTCATTTCGTTAACGTATCTTTATGTAGCCCCGAACTAATTATGAACAACTTGAATTTCAAATTTCTTCGAGTATATTTATAAGTGTAGTCCCATAATTATAAAGTAATACGATCATAAAAAGTAAAGGTTGTAGATTTTGTCGATAAATAAAAGTTGCATGACCTAAAAAAGCAAAGTACAATATATAACCTCGAAGCCTGTTACTTGTTTATGCATTGCACATGTACCCCCAAAAATTTGGCTATTGAGACAGAAATTTGTGTATTTATAGGTCGTTGAAAAATAAAAAATAATTGGTCCCTCTTTTGAAATAGATTTGGGTAATCTATGTCGATTGAATTAGATTTAATAAGTGAATCATATAGTGTAGCAGGTTAAAAATATGGCAAATATCATTCTTAGTTGCTGTATTATGATGATGTAAACATAACCTGTTACAAGTTTTATTAGAGGGGAGAGTGTCTTCTTAACAAGTTAATATGATATGAAATCTTAAGTCCTACAAATGGGCGAACTACTATACCCTAGGTTCAGTTGATAACGATTTATAATTCCTAGCTAAATAGGTATTGATCATAGCAATTTAAACATTAAGTCAGACAAGCTAACACCTCTAAAAAGCTTATATATGCATATAATCAAATATGTTGTATAGTTAGGCCTAGATTGTGAAATGTATTTTACGACATGGGCCTGATCTATCCCAACTCCAACCGAAAGGTTACTTCTGCGACATCTAACATTCAGTTTAGACAACACAAGTACGTGAAGTTACGAGTAGTATATATTTCTCCGACAAATTTACACCTTTTGACCTATTGGTATGTCAGTGTGATCACCAAGAGGTTGTGGGTTTAAGTTTCGTCAGAGACACTCGTGAGATATACTACGATATTGATGAAGACAGCACGCGTGTGAAAATTGAAGTTAAAAACAAAAGTTGTCATTTTATTTTAAGTTAAAAACCATGTTAAATCAAACAAAAAAAAATCATTCTTAGAGTTGACATGTAAAGAAGAATTTGATAGTCCAAATATACTTAGTGTTTTTTTTAACAGTCTTACAAGTATCATAGATAGTTTGCAATGATACTCCGTATGATATATACAAAAAATCATGTGAGGTGGAAAGATGTGCATGGACTGCAACCAACAATGTTGTGACAGTGGAAGTGTTTGTAAGAAGTGAGAAAAGATAGATGTTTAATAATTCATTTATCATTACAATGTTTTTTCAATCCTTCATTTGATGTTGCTGCAAAAGAACTGCATGGAATCAAGAAACACTTTTCTCTCTCTACCTTCATATTTAGTCTGTGAAAATGTATACACACAAACACATACATTGATATGTGTGATGTGGAGCAGGAATGGGGCCAAGATTGTTGTTTATTTAGAAGATGATGGAATAGTCTAAAAGAGAGGACTGGAAAAGCAAAAGAAAGATTTCATCTTCCACTTACGAAAAGAAAAAGAAAAAGAAAACTCCCATCCACTCTTTAATAACATGGAAAAGAGTGCTCTTGTATTTATGTTTTACCATAGTTTTATTTTATATTTTATACTTTTAGTATTGGTCATACGTCTATTTTTTTTGAACGAGCAACAAAACTTTTATTCACACCAAACTAGCTAACAAGAAGCTAGCCATAACACCAAGTTACACAGGTTCACCAATTATTTACATCAATTGCAAATACAAATTAAACTACCAACCAATTTTAAAAAGATGGAAGCCCCTCCAAATCGGCCACTCCAAGGAAGCTTGTTTCGATCTTGCCTTTATCCATAGGAAGCTTAATGTCTTTACCTCACCAATAATTTGATTGATCGAGCATAGACTTTGGTTAAAAACGATGTTGTTTCTTGCTCTCCACATGCACCATAAAGTAGTGAGACATATAGCATGAATAACCTTCTTTCTCCTTGCTGAACCTTCCTCATAGTCTGCCAAGTCGAGTATATCCTTGATACCAAATGCGAAGAAAGGCTTTAGCTTGCACCATTGGGCTACCAATTGCCAAACCGTCTGCGCCACCTGACATGCGACTAATACGTGCTCTGCTGTTTCCTCATAGTCTCCACAGAAAGGACAAAGAACAGCCCCAACGTTTATGTTTCGAGCAGCCAAGGCTGATTTTGTCGGAATACGGTTCAAGTATGCTCTCCAAGCTAGAATCGCCACCTTTTTTGGAACCCATGAATTTGTCTTGCACACGTACGCAGGAACTAATGGCTGTACCAAGCTGAAAATCTGCTTCAAACTTTTTGCCGAGAACGGCCCCAACCCATTCGGTTCCCATACCCACGTGTCTTGGCCCGAACTGATGCCCACAGGCCCGATCAACGCCTGAAGTTGCTGCCATTCCAGCTCTTCAATGGCATTAAATCGAGCCCTCTTCCATTCCCAATGTCGGTCCCCAACCCCCCTACCCAACCTTTCAGCGACACAGCAATTCTTGTTCTTTTCTAACCAGAATAGGTTAGGAAAAACCAAGTGTAAAGCTGCATCCCCAACCCATTTATCGACCCAAAACCCAATGTCCAACCCCCCACCCAATTTCCCAACAATGAGGCTGCTCACATCGACTCCGAAGTGTAGAAGTTCTGCCACGGACTTCCCGATTTGTTTCCAAGGGCCCGGTTGTGACAATTTCACCGGTATAAAACTCCAACCTCTCGAGCTACTATGTATCGACCAAATTGCTTTCCACCATAACGCATTCTTCTCATTTTTAAACCGCCACCACCACTTTGCCAACATGGCAAGATTCGAATCCTTCAACGAACCCAACCCCAAGCCCCCATATTCCGGTTTTACAATCACATTATTCCATGCTACCCAATTCATTTTCGCTTTTTCCTCCGACCCACCCCAAAAGAAAACCCTCCTCATACGTTCTAACGCATCAATCACATTGTCCGGCGCTCTATATAAGGAAAAGTAATACGTGGGAAGTGCGTTTAATACCGATTTAATAAGGGTAACCCTGCCTCCGAATGATAAGTTCTTTGCCTTCCATATCGATAGCCGTTTGCGAAAGATCTCTAAAACCGGTACCCAATGCCTACTATGGTTCATATTTGCACCCACTTGGAGACCCAAGTATACAAATGGGAATTTCCCAACTTTCGACCTCAAACTTGCTGCCACAGTTTCTACTTCATTCTGCTCCACTCCAATACCAAACAAATGGCATTTCTCCATGTTAACCCTTAGACCCGATAACAGGTAGAAGCCCCAAAGCAGCCTTCGCAGGTTTTTTGCATTGTCTAGCGACCATTCCCCAAGAAAAACTACGTCATCGGCGAACATTAAGTGAGACAACTTCAGCCCCTGCGTTCCACAAGGCAAACCATGGAACAAGCCGACATCGCATGCCCTCCTTATGAAACTGGATAGAGCCTCCATGACAAGTACAAACAAGAAGGGCGATATTGGATCTCCCTGACGTAGACCTCGGTAACATTTAAACTCCATTGTCGGTGACCCATTCACTAGTACCGATGTCCTAGCCGAAGTGACTATAGCCGCTATCCATTGCCTCCAACGACTTGAGAAGTTCATTTGTTCTAAGACCTTGTCCAAGAAGACCCAACTCACCGAGTCATAGGCTTTGTTGATGTCCACCTTAAACAATAAACCGGATCTTTTTTGCCTTCTCATCCATCCCACTAACTCGTTTAAGAGCAAAGGACCATCCATTATATTCCGACCCGAAATGAAAGCCGATTGTTCAGCACTTACAAGTTTACCGATGACACCTTTTAACCGCTCCGCAAGTACCTTTGAGACCACCTTGTTTATGCAACCAACTAAGCTTATTGGCCTGTACTCGGCGAAACCCATTGGATCCTTAACTTTTGGTATTAAGGCCAAGAACGATGGAGTACAAGCCGCATTCATTGCACCTGTGTTATAGAACTCTTGGAACAGGTTCATGAAGTCCAACTCAAAGCAGCCCCAAAATCGCTTCAGGAATCTAAAATTGAACCCATCGGGTCCCGGTGCTCTATCCCCATCACACGACCATACCGCCTCTTTTATCTCCATTAGCGAAAAAGGTCGGTCCAAAGTATCCGAATCAGCCCCCGAAAGCACACTAGTAAAAGGACAAGTGAACGTTGGCCTCGACACCATTGGTTCCTTAAACTTGTTCGCAAAAAAATTAAAGGCAATGTCTTTAATAACAATCGGGTTATCCACCCATAACCCATCCAATTTTATTCCGTTTATCCTATTATTCGAAAGATTTGAATTAATAACCCCGTGGAAATAGCTAGAATTTTCGTCACCCTCGATAGCCCATCTAATCCGCGCCTTTTGACGTAAATCCATATGCTTTTTCCGATCAAATTCTGCCAAAAAAATTTGACACTCCTCTCGGACTTGTTTCTCAATCGCCACCAGATCCCTTGACTCCGCAACCCTCTCAAGTCTTTCAATCTCCCGTTTCTTGGACTCGGCTTCGGCTCTTATTTTTGCATTCTCCTCACCAACCCAGCTCTTAATCTTGTTCTTTAGATACTTCAGCCTCATAGCCAATTTCAGGTCAGGTGGACCCACAAATCTAAATGAGGCAGACTGGGACAATACCATGTCATAAAACCCCGGCATATCTAACCATGAATTGAAAAATCTAAACGGCACATGTCCAAAGTCTGCCGGAGAGATCGACAAAACAATAGGACAGTGGTCCGACACATATCTAGACAATGCCGTAGTGACCGCACCCGGCCACTTGTCACGAAAATCCCTCGACACCAAGAACCTATCCAATTTACTTAATTTCTCCCCATTATCCGAGATATACGTATACCTATGGCCCCCCATATTGTATTCATATAAATCGGCCCTGTTAATAAAGTCATTGAATCGCTGTGCATAAATCGCTACAAACTCAGAATTCCTTCTTTCATCCACTGTTCGTACCTCATTAAAGTCCCCGAGGAATACCCATAACCCAACCATTTCCCTTTTCATCCGCTCCAGTTCCACCCATAATTGTCTTCGAATCCCCGCGTCGTTTGAAGCATACACATTTACTACATTCAATAACTCACCAGTTGCCACCAGAATTCCGGACACCACTAGAAATTGTTGATTCTTAACAACCCCGGTTTGCTGGAACACCGCTGGATTCCACAAACACATGATTCCCCCCGATCTACCATCCGACCATACCTGGTCCGACTGAAAGATAGAGTTACCCCAAAGCGAACCATAATTAAAAAATGACTTACATTGCAATTTTGTTTCCTGAATTGCCAACATCTGGATCCCATAGCTCGTTTTCAAACCTCTAATCCAAGGAGCCTTCCTTGGATTCCTCACACCACGTATGTTGATTGATAGGATATTCATTGTAGAACATCGACAACTCCATCACCAATCACCAATTCCTCAACATCCCGTTCGAAACCTTCTAACTCCATACCAACCATTACCCCGGCTCTAATTGTGGAACTAACCTCTTCTTGAACAATAGTGTTGTCGTTTGGCTGCACATCAGCCCCATCTCCATCAACCCTTGTCGTCGCGTCAGTCTCCTCTACTGCACAATTCGGCACCATATTTTCTTCCTGTTGTTGTTCCTGGTTCTCCGAGTGAATCTGTTCACTTGAAGGTACTGGTCTATTCAAGTCAGGGAAGCTCACAGGGGAGGCTACCCTACACGCTTTCTCCAAATTAATCTCCTCATCTGGGCTTCGCAATGCCCTACCACGTTTTTTGGGCCTAATAGTCTTGACCGGCCCATGCTCCTTATCCCCTCCAACTTCAGAATTGTCCAAAGTCCTCTCGGGCCCATCACGTGAATTAATTAAGTTATTATCAGCCTTATTATTTTGTGGGTCCCCCATATTTAATGCTTGGCACACATTCACACCTTGGCCACTCTCCTTTCCATGCACGCATGATGCCATTTTCCCATGCACAACACCAACATTTGCCTCTCCAACTTCTTCAACAGACTTTTCAATTTCCAAGTCATGTACCTTTTCCGGCGAATCCAACGGTCGGAATTCACCCTCTTCCATTGCATCATCGCCATTGACGGAGTCACCTGAGCTAGCTTCCGACGGATCACTTACAGACCTGACTTCATCCAGAATCTCTTGAATATTGTCGGACCAATCTTCCACCACCCATACCCGGAATAGGTTCCCCTCCCATAGTAGCTCAATCTCTTCATCGATTCTGGACGATCCGTTGACGACTACACAAACATCACCCACTGCATTCTCCAAAGATTCCCACGAGAACGATGATCCTTGCGCAATCGTCCCAAATTGCTCTCCAATTTTATCGAACACTCTGTTGTCCCTTAACTGCAATGGAACCCCCACCACCTTTAGTCTTGCAAGTCTTTCCCCTTCCAAGAATTGGCCCTCCCACAAAACTGCCTTTGTTAGTACATTGGCCCATACCGGATTGTCATCCCCGATGAAACCCAAAGCCGACCTCTTGTCTCTGAAGACAATCAGGACTTTCAGGCCACCTATGTAGCTTATTGGGCATTCTACCCAACCTTCCTTTACCAGCAACTCCTTCAACTTCTTTAGATCGGACAGCCTTTTCAAGTCACCGATTACCGACCGCATCATACAATGGCTCGGATACAATGCTGCCCTCTCATCCCATCTGACTATCTTTCTTGACGTAGACATATCACACTTATCACCAGTCACTGCATTCCTGAATGTGTACCCATTGGAAACCGTCGTTGGAACATAAGTGTCATTAGTTTGGTAATGATGACCATTACCAGAAGTCGATCTTCCTTGGTTTTCATTCTTCTTCTCAGCTCCAAAATCAGCACCACGGTTATTATCAAATCTCTCGTGGTTTCGATCATATTTGGCAACCGAAACTGAGAGCTTTGCTTGATATATCTTCACCATATTCAGTCTAACCAGTAGCTCATCCAAGTTCTTCACCCTCTCATACCTTACAAAACCAAAGTAATTACCCCTAGCATCCCTCTTCTTCGCCACATACGCGTCCTTAATGAACCCATACGGCTCAAACACCTTCCAAAGTAGTGTACTTGATACTCCTCCAGGTAGATTCGATACGAAAAGTGTGGTTACCGGCCCCTTGTTACCTGCGTCTTGCGTTCTCCGATAGGAGAAGTTTTTTCGTCTCCCGTTCGCCATTTGTGCTAGTAGGTGTGAATTTGCATGAGATGAATCTTGCAAAATATTGATAACCAGTTATTAATCAAACGTTTTATACTTTTAGTATTGGTCATACGTCTATGTTTGTATTTTGAGTGATCCCACACCATACACCGCGAAATAACTAGAGAGGCGGCAATCAACCATCACTTTTAAGATTCGTATTGATCAACTAGTCTTCATGTTCTGCCTGCTCAGAGTCACTCTACATAAGGATAACAATATAGTTTTTCTTTTCTTTTTTCTTTTGTAAGTCAATATATTGATTGTAGCCTCTAAACTTTAAAAGACAAAATTTTAATTTTTTGAAAGGCTGATAAATTCATTAAAAGATATCTAGCAAGGAACTAGAAACATAAAACGATTACATGAGATTGTTACATATAGAAAGTGGATCAATGATCCTATCATACCAATCAATGCCTAATTTAGAGTTCCTATAAGCTAGCAATCTAACCATACGATAGAGTTTGATCTCATCTCCGAAGGTGTCTTTACTAAGTGGTTTGGCATCAAAACAAACTTTATTCATAAAACGCCAAATGACCCAACATGTAGTTTGAACGACCGCATCAGAGCAAAGCTTCAACGGAGAAGGAAGAGTTGTTTTTGTTAGTAGATCATATTTCATATATTGGGCCAAGCCCATGTGCAACTTAAGTGTTGTATTTATACCGTAACCTATCATCGATAATTGATCAAGCAAATCACATTACACTTTACATGGTATTAGAGCCAACACAGGCCATAGCTTATTGCCTAACCCTCACCGCCCACTTCATCTTCACAATGTTTTAATTACTCCACATATTGTAAAAAATTTAATTTATGTACGTCAGTTTACTCGTGACAACAAAGTTTCTATTGATTTTGACGAGTTTGGTTTTTTCGTAAGGGATTGTTTGACTCGTCAGATTCTGCTCCGGTGTGATAGCACCGGGGACCTTTATCCTGTCACCACACTTACCTCCTACCCACAAGCTTTTCTCGCTAGTCATCACACGTGGCATCAACGGCTTGGACATCCAGGAAATGAAGTGCTACATTATTTACTTTCCAATAATAGTATTTTGTGTAATAAAGTGAAGTCTCCGCAACTTTGTCATGCTTGCCAACTTGGCAAGCATGTGAGGCTTCCGTTTTTTGTTTCTAATACAATAGTTAACTTTACTTTTGATATTGTGCATTCGGATTTGTGGACAACCCCACTTCCGAGTCAAAGTGGTAATAAATATTATGTTATCTCTTTGGATCATTTTTCTCATTACTTGTGGGTATATCTGATGATGTACCCTCTGAACAGGTCGAAGGACACCCTTTCGGACCTGGTCGCAGCCTTCATCTCGAAGGCCTTGGTCAGCCTCCTAAAATCGTCATTGGCGTCAAACCATTCATTTATGACATGCTTACCAATCGGGAATTCGTCAATCGAAGGTCCAAGCCCTTCTGGGTATGGCCTTCGATGATATTAGGACGAAATATAGCCATGACTTGGTCTTCCCACGTCTTCTCTTTCTCCTTGGCTTTCTCGCCAAGATAGGGAGAGTGGGAAATTAAGCCCTAGCGGTTACCACAAATCATGGGACGCCCCCATGATCTCCTAAAATCGTGCAAGAGCTCTCCAAGGTTATTTCCTCCCCTATAAATAGCTTGGACGGGCTATGAACAATGGTATGCAAACTTGACCCTCTCATTTCACTGCAAACTTACCAGCTTATCATATCATATACTCATTCGCACGCCGGAGGTGGTTCGCAGGGTCCAACCCCTGCGCAATCACTTAACGTAGTGTCTTCGTATTTCTTATTTCAGGTTAACAACAAGCTTGGCGCAACCACAACACCCCTTATATCCTTCGATTATCATCGCAAGGCCTGGTCGTGCAATTTATTGTACAATCAGTGGCGCCATCCATGGGACCCGCTACAATTGATCTCGTTATTCCCAAGTTTATAACCAATCAACTACATTCACTACATTTTCGACATGGATCAAGGGAGAGGAGATACTTCACCGGGTTTCTCGACCTTGATGCCAATACCAGTTAACAACCCTAACAACCTCCCCCTATTACCGCTTCCACGTTCACAACACAATCTCACCCAGAAGTAACATCTAATCATCATGCTTCGACATCAGCCAACCCGGAACCTATCATTAGTCCAGCCTTTGTCGAAGCTAACCTGGAGGCATTGGAATCTCTCTTAAGGGCTCGCAAGAGGCAAGTTCGGAATGCGGAGATGCGAAGGGAGTTGGAATACTCTAGTGATGATTATGATGAAGAAATAGAAATGGAGCCTAGGCCTCCGGCACACGGGACAACACACTCAGCTCTGAGGATAGGGTCACCTATTGGTCGAAGGCTAAGCAGAAGGTCTGTTGGGTTCGAAGGAGTTCTTGAGCGAGCTCTGACTAGGAGAGAAGGAGCAGTGGCCGAAGGTTACAATGGAAGAAGCCAACGAAGGGAAAAGACGGAGGTGAATCTACCTCCGTTGTTAGCAGCTCATCTTGAGAGGACTGAAGCAGGGTTTCCGTTGCAGCCTTCTCACGCATCCGGCGTAGAAGGCAATCCTCCTCCGATTAATATGGGAGGAAATCTTCCTCCCAATGGTATGTACCCCCCGTTCCAAACTCAGTCTTACCCTCAGGGTTTATATCCCCCGTTAAATGGACAGTCCAACAACCATAGTCTCCCTCAACATTATGGGAACATACCCTTCGGGCATCCTACGGTATACTCCCCGTGTACCATGGAAAATAGTTATCCTTTTGGCATGAATGCATCCTACCCATCTTACCCTAACCAAACTCCTATGGGAATACCCCCAAACCATAATCCATATAATACTATCCCTATGTATGCACCACCTTATAATTGCTTGTATTCGGAGCCTATGGGTTCCGCTACACCCTTCGTAAGATGGATAGAAGACTATCCTTTACCCGATGGGTTGAAAATGCCTAAACACATTGGCACTTATGATGGGAAGGGGGATCCGGACAATTTTCTACATTTGTTCGAAGGGGCCATTAGAATACAAAAGTGGGTCATGCCTGTAGCCTGTCACATGTTTACATACACCCTACGAGATTATGCTCGTATCTGGTGGAATAGACATAAGCCAGGTAGTATTGTCAACCTTGATGACCTAAAGGCTAAGTTCCAATAACATTTTAGCCAGCAAAAGAAGTTCACAAGGACCCATTTAACGGTGAACAACATTAAACAAAGGGAGAATGAAAGCACAAGGGATTTTGTCACAAGGTACATCGATGAAACTCTACAGATCTTGGGTCTGCATGAAGATCAGCGTATCTTTGGTTTCGTACACGGCTTACGAAATCGAAGCTTGGTGGAATTCCTATCCATTGACCTTCCGGCAACTTATAAGGGTTTAATGGAAAAGACGTATACTTGGATAGAAGCGAAGAAAGTATCTACCAATGGGGCTCCGATTGAAAACAGGGAAAGCCACAGCAAGTTCTCAAAGCACTCTGCGTGGGAAGGATCGAAAAACAAAAACAAAAACAGAGACAGGTTCACTCCGTACAACAAAGGTCCCAACCATGGGTTGCTAGGAAGCCTGACTAAATCTCCGAAAGAAATACTCGCAACGGAGAGGGCTGCTAAAGCTTTTGAACCACCCCCTTACATGACAAGCAAGGGCAAAAACAGAGATACAACCAAGTACTGTCACTTCCACGAAGATTATGGCCATGAAACGAATAGTTGCAAAGAGCTAAAGAGGCAGATAGAAGAAGCCATAAAGTCCGGACAATTAGCACATTTAGTGAAAGGCATAAAGAAGGGAAAGGAGAAAGCCTCCAACACTCAATTGGCTAAAGACACTACTCCTCCCGAAGCCCCAATAATTATGGTTCATTGGGGTGAGATAAGCTTGAAAAGAAAAATAACGGAGAAGGAGATATACGAGGTAGGGGAAGTAACGTTTCCCTCCATTACAGGTCATGTCCATTCGAATGATCCAGTAGTCATCAAAGTCTTAATTTCTGACCCGGAAGTAAATAGGGCCTACATGGACTGCGGAAGCTCCTGCGAGATCATATATGAGCATTGTTTCTTAAAACTCAAGCCTTCGATTAGGTCGAAGGGGGTGATAAATGAGCATTGTTTCCTAAAGAGCCTTCGAAAGTCATTCTAAGTTGTGTAGATGCTGAAGAGCGCATTGTGATAAATGAGCTCTATACGGAGCAAACGGTGGTAATCGGGAGGCAACTCCCTACTAACTTCAAGACAGATTTGGAGAAACTGCTAAAATCCAAAAAATACGTCTTTGCATGGATGTACTCAGACATGACAGGGGTCCCAAGGACACTTATGATCGATGGCAAGCCTTTCGGCATAGAACACAAGCTTAATGAATTCAAACACATTGAACCAATTAAGCAGAAGTGACGGAGCCTAGCGCCTGAAAGGAACGTAGCCGCTTGTAAAGAGGTGGATGAACTCGTACGAGCGGAAATATTTAGAGAAGTGCAATACATAACCTGGGTA
>CP139507.1:318265226-318286319 GCA_021014915.2 Artemisia tridentata subsp. tridentata | reverse complement strand
TACTACAACAACAGAGTTAGACCTTCAACGTTCAAGCCGGGTAAAAATGTCCTTCGACTAAACAGCGTAAGCAAAGCTGAGTATCAAGGAAATCTAGGGCCTACATGGGAAGGACCCTACGTCATATCTGAAGCCTATGGCAATGGAGCCTACAAGCTCGAAACACTCTTCGGAGATGCCATGGATAGGACTTGGAACGGAACTAACCTTCGTAAGTTTTACATATAAGACTTGCCGCTCTCAAAACATTTAGTTTGTTTTCAAATTCATGTATCGCATTCTTCTCATTCGGGGAAAGAAGCATTAATGGTAGGCATCCTAGTTTTCATTTCTTCAAATGATGTAATCCTCCCTACCCAATTAATGATATAACACATTTTCATCAAATCTCTTGTTTCGTTCTATACAACCAAGATTTGTTCAGCCAAGTGGTTTACAAGTTTCAATGTCGAAGGATGATTAAGGACACATATGTCTTGTATAAAAATAACATCCATTACAATTCAAATTAACTTTCCTAAAAGTCTTAGGGTATTCCAAGCCCTTTGTACCTTAAGGACAAAGACGGAGTGGGTCGCGACTCTGTTAGCAATTAAGTTATACGATTGCTAAAATCTTGGTTCAAAATACACACAATAGGGTTATCTATCTACTATGGCCTTAGGTTGTATATTAACGTTGATAAATAACGTAAGAGAAGAGAAGCATGATAACAAAGGTAGGACACCATCCCCTAACCTGCATTAGTAGATAAGCTAACATAGGTAGCATATGGCCGAAGCCAACATATACATCAAAATATTGTCTAAGCGACAGGCCGAAGCCCAAAAAGCACATAAGTTAAATTGTTTAACAATAGGCAGCAGCCTATAAAGCATTAACTGAAATTGTCTTAGGGTACACACCACCCTTGGGGTTAAATAACTGCCAACAGGGCAGCCTTCAGGCATTCTTGGACGACAATAGGGTCCTCTTGCTGAATAGGAGATGGAGGCTTCACAGACGGAGTCTTTTTGCTTGGAGAAGGTGGCTGAATCTTGAGAGGCTTATTGGAGAGGATTTCTTCTAAGGGTGCTGATGGATTATTGGTTGCTTCGGTGAGAAAGGGGTTACTCTGTTCGTTAGTGTATGCTATTGCTAGCATCATTGTATTCTTTGTCTCTGCAATCTCCTCCAACAATGTACATTTCCCGTAGAAGATGGCAGAATTCACTAGGTTTCCCGCAATCTCTATAATAACCTGAAAACACGAAACGACATTTGAACTTTTGAATACAAACATTACCTAAAGTTTTTGAACATTTGACTGAGTTATGTACTTATGAAATAGGTTAAGTTACAAATGAAAAATCCTAACCTAAGTTTAATGAATTTGACACACTTATGTTCCTAAATGTATACATATCACACGATTTAACTAGTTCACTAAGGGTCCGATTCTATTTTTATTTTGTGCCCAACTTATACACATTGAAACATGATCATTCATTTTAATTTTTGAAGAGGAATAAGTCCAGCCCACATCCCCATATACTCGGCATTTCCAGCCCATGTAATCCCTATTCGTTTCTCATTTCTTTAACCAACCGTACCTTACACTTTCTCTTCAAAACACCAAACCTTAAAAATATTAATAGATCGGCAGCCTCCATATTTTTCTTCCAAAGAAATCCAAGAAGAACGAAGGTTTATAGCAGCATCCAGTTGGTGACCAAGGTGGTGAGTACAATCATTGGAGTCTGGTGATGGATTCGAGCCCTAATCCTTTTTCCCCATTCGGTTTTCTTTCAATGCAACGTCCAGGTCATTTGTTTTATGAATCGCTCTCTTAATTCGACACATATACACATTGAACAAGATTAATATCATGTTAAAGAAATCATTAAGAACCATGTTATAACATTTGTTTGTTGCCTCATCAATTAAACACATGAAATCATAAAATGTTGCACCCTTTGTGAACTGTTTGTGTCGTGAAATTATGAGGCTGTTTTGGTGTCTTTGTGCCAGCCCTAATTGACATTATAAATTAGTACTTGGTCATTAATCAGATACTAATTATGAGATAATAAAATTGGGAAAAACCTAGAAATTAATTAGAGGTCGATTCGGGTTTACAAGGGGTTAAGGAGTTGTTTCCTGTCACAAGGGTAAGCTGTCCAGAAATTTGGGTCAATTGAACGGGGTCTATATTGATAATACCAACGTGTTTTTATGTGACTCTTGATTCTAAAACTTATTTTGGGAAGTTTACTCTCTGGATATTAAGTTTTATATCCATTGGAGGTCGGGAGGATGGTTTTTTTTATTTTTGAGAGATTAAGTGTCAAAACTGTATTTTGGATGTCTGAAATTCAGTTGGTGTTTTTGATTTTGGGTTTTCAAACCATAACGAATTAAGAGCTATCCTTTTTCAAGGGTGATATTTGAGTTATGTGTGACTTTCTGGAATTTTTGTGGATATTTCTGAAATGTTCAAATGGGTTAATTAAATACAAACTTTCGGGGTATACCTGCAGTGCACTTTCTGTATAGGCTTCGGAAAATGATTTTCGAAATGGTACTTTCACTTGGTAATAAAATCTGGAAAAATTTGGGGAGGTTCTTAACTCATGTTAAGTCTCTAGATAAAATTGGTAGAACCTCAGGAGCTCATTTGATAGGTCTATAAATTCATAAGAAACTGAGTCAAATTTGCATTCTAAACCTAAAATTTATTTTGGCTCATATAAACCCTAATTAAGTTAACTAAGGATTTGAAACACATATAGAAGCTAAGCCTAATTAATTATCATTATTAACCCTTAGAACTTGGAATAATTATGAATCTGACCTAATCTGTAAACCCTAAGTTGAGAACGTGATTAATAATAATCAATAAATTCGTTATGACATTTAATGAGCTAATAAGTATTATATCAACCCTAATCTGTGTAGATTCGTTGAAGAAGACGTGATGTCGTTTTCCTTGTGATCACTTTTCCGTTTGCTTTCATTTTATTTGCCTTCGTTTCATTTTCATTTCTCGAACATAGCCTGCTGAGAAGATGTCAGATGAAACAGAATACAAAACAAATATGAATCAGATACAGAATCAGAGTGCATAACAAATTTCAATCAATATAGGATCGGAGTGCATTTCCCAACTGCCTAAGCATGATACATATAGGCCAAATAATCATATCACAAATCATATACCGTCAATTCCAAAGTTGTACAAGGAGGTGCAGACTCCAATGTACCAAAATGTAATGGGGTGTAGGAACACACACCAACCAATCACTAGATACAGATACAGATTCCCTAGGATGCATCCATACGCCCCCTTCAAAACAAATCATATATGTACACCTGCTCATGACATGTATATACACATATCATAATGGCCAATGTGCACAAATATCATAACAGAACAGAAAGGGACGCCGTGGATCAATCACACCTCTACAGAAAGTTTCATGCCACCGGTGCCTCAATGACATGGCCATGGTACCTCCATGGCTAGGAATACGGATACAGAAATTGGGCAACACGAGAGCAATCATAATCATAATCATATCAAATCAATCATATCAATTACTGAACTGAAGCATATCATATCAAATCAATCATATCAAATACTGAGCTGAAGCATATCATATCAAATACTGAACTGAATCATATCAAATGGATAACCAACGAATATCAGAATGAGATAGTAAATCAAATATCAAAACGAATATCAAAACGGATATCAATCAGATAACAGAACGGATATCAATAGCAATAACGGATAACCATACCAATGGATGCCCTTACTGAAAAAGGACAGAATATCTGTACCTTAGCAAATGAAATGAAAGCAAACGAAAAAGTGATCACAAGGAAAGCAATGTTACGTCTTCATCAACGAATCTACATGGATTAGCGTTCATATAATACTTATTAGCTCATTAAATGTCATAAAGGATTTATTGCTTATTATTAATCACGTTCTCAACTTAGGGTTTACAGATTAGCTCAGATTTATAATTATTACAAGTTCTTAGGGTTAATAATGATAATTAATTAGACATAGGTTTTATATGTGTTTCAAATCCTTAGTTAACTTAATTAGGGTTTATATGAGCCAAAATAAATTTTAGGTTTAGAATGCAAATCTGACTCAGTTTCTTATGAATTTATAGACCTATCAAATGAGCTCCTGAGGTTCTACCAATTTTATCTGAGACTTCCACATGAGTTAAGAACCTCCCCAAATTTTCCCAGATTTTATTACCAAGTGTAAGTGCCATTTCAAAATTTTATGGTTCAAAAGTTTCGAGGTGCTAAGCGTTTTGGTATTAAAGGGAAACTTAGTCCGCGTTTCATTGGTCAGTTTGAGATTTTAGACCGCGTTGGTGAAGTTTCATATCGTCTGGCACTACCTCCGCAGCTTTCTCATGTGCATAATGTGTTTCATGTATCTCTTCTGAGGGGATACAATTATCATCCGCTCCATGTTGTTTCTTACCCATTGGATCAGATTTGGGAAGATTCATCTTGTGTTGAAGAACCTGAGGCTATTTTGGAGTGTCAGGATCGGGTCATGAGAACTAAAACAATTCTGTTCATTAAGATTCTTTGGAAGAACCATCCCGAGAGTGAGGTAACTTGGGAGACTGAAGAGTCTATGCGCGTTAGTTATCCTCATTTCTTTTTGTGACTCGGTACGTTTCCGTTTGATCTTTTTGCTTCAATTTTGACGACGAAATTTTTCTTTTTAGAGAGGAAGAGTTGTAAAACCCGAAATATTTGGGCCATAATTTTTGCACCATTTTGAATTTATCCTAAGTTTGAATTATTAATAATATGACATTAAAACTTTACCTTATAATTAATATGCACATTATAATTTAATCCTAAAACTAAATAAATGAAATCCTAAAATAACTTCAACTATAATTCTAAACTAAGTCCTATATATGAACCGAATTTCCAGCCCATCTCCTTTTGTCGATTGTGTCACCACAGATAAGTATCACATAATTCCATTCCACCTTTGTGTCGATTTGTTTTAAAGGAGATAAGAACCAAATTTCTTCTTTGCCTTATTTAGCACACGCTTTGAAGGGGACAAGGAGATAAGACCATATCAAGCTTATATCAATAGAATATACGGCATTCTTTTCTTAGCCCATACTTCACACGCTTTCCCTCCTCTTATCCTATAACAACTTTATACTATCTCCTTCTTTTCTCTCCTTGCACCAAAATCAAACACAGACAAGAAAACCAGAAAGCTTCTAATCGTTGGCTGCCAAGAAGAAGAAGAAAGAAGCAAGCTTAATGATCAAGAATCGTGTGCTATTTGTGGAGGGTTTAGTGTCGACACACACAAAGGTTAATTTGTTTCCTTTTTGTTCTCTTGCATTCGACTCTAACATGTTTAAATCACACCATGATAAAAGTTTTACGCCCCACCTTTGAATGATCTTTAAGTCGTATGTATACGTGATGTTATTATGTCGATTCTGTCCAGCCCTCTTCTTGTCGACCTAAACTAAAACGAACCCTAGTTAACACTAAATAGAGATCATTAATAACACCCTTTAATGAGACATTAAACTGGAACCCTAGGTGTATATGTTAACGAGGGTTTTGAATAAGTTGTGAGTCGTGTTTCGTGTGTATGTTTCCTAGTAAGGTCGAAACTGGTTGTTCTCTTTCTTAGTTAAACCTGCAATAATTGTGAGCCCTAGAATCTGGTCATTTAAACCTGATAATTCATGTATTACACGACCTAAAATCTGGACTAAACCCTAAGTAATCAATAAGGGGGCGTACACATTTATTGACATGGGATTAGGGCTTGAAATTCTATGATTTTATGTGATCTATGTGTTGCGTTATTTTGTGTTTGTGTGAGTAACGTGTGTGTCAATCATGAGGGCTGTAAAACATGGGTGTTATATGTGAACTAAACCTATATAATTGTGTGTGTGATCGGATCTAATAAAGGATAGACGTAGGGTTTAAAAAAGGTTAGGGTTGTGTTGTTTCTGTCTCACTTTCTTGCTGTCCAGAAATTGGGTCAACTTGTAAGGGGTCTAATGTGATGATAACAATGGGTTTCGTCATGTTTCCAAATCCTAAAACTAAGTTTAAAGAGTTTATTAACTGATCAAATTGTTTTTGGAGTCGTTTTGAGTTCATTTGGTCATGTTTTTGAATTTTAAGAGATCGTGTGTCAAATCTGAAAATCTGGAATAAAAATTCAGTCGATTTCTTTGATTTTTCATTTCCAAACTATATGGAATCTGGACCTAAAATTTTAGCAGGTAAATATTTGATATGTTGGCTCGTTACTGGAGTTTTTGTAGATTTTTCTGAGGAGTTTAAGTATGTTTATTAAATGAAAACTTTCTAGTTATCCAAGCAGGTCCTATTTCTGACTAGTTGTGATTAATGAGTTTTAATGATATAGTATCACATAGAGATAAAATCTGGAAAAATTACAGTAAGTACCTAACATGTATAAGTGTCTAGGATAAAT
The DNA here is from genome assembly GCA_021014915.2 of Artemisia tridentata subsp. tridentata. Taxonomy (NCBI): domain Eukaryota; kingdom Viridiplantae; phylum Streptophyta; class Magnoliopsida; order Asterales; family Asteraceae; genus Artemisia; species Artemisia tridentata. The sequence goes on along the minus strand of CP139507.1, from coordinate 318,279,805 downwards.
ATTTGAGCTCCTCATTAAGTGCTTAACTATGGTTTGGAAATTCATAAATAAGGGACCAGAATGTGATGGAATCTGAAATATAGTAAAAGCTAGGGTTTTGGTTTACCTTAACCCCATTTAATGTGTTTGACCCTAAAATTCATTTGAACATTTATCCGGATACGTTTGAGCATATGTTAACCTAATTTCATTTTTGAAACCCTAATCACAATTAATGAACAACTATAAGTATTGAGAATCGGTTGTGACATTAAATGAGCGTACAAGTAACGTGTGATTATAATTAATGTAGATTTGGTGAAGAAGGAGTGATCCATACTTCCTTTGTTTCCATTCACTTGTTTTCTTCCATTTCAATAAGGTATAGATATTCTATCCCTTTTCAGTAGGGATTTCTCATGACTTTTCGATCCTTGACTTTGATTCATTTGCTTTGTTATGATCCCGTTGATATGAGCCTTTGTTATGATTCTCTTGATATAATCCTTTGGCTTGATTTTCGCTTTACTATTCGTTGATATGATATTCGGTTGCTATCCATTTGCTATGATATGATTTTGTTCAGTTTGATATGCTCTGATTAGTTTTGATTTGATGACTTGATATGATATGTTTTGTTCTATTATGTTCTGTTGCCCGAGCTATTTGTTTACTAGTCATGGAGGTACCATGACCATGTCATTGAGGCACCAGTGGCATGATACTTTCTGTGGAGGTGTGATGGATCCACGGCGTTCCCTTTCTGTTCTGTTCTGTTATGATATGATATGATATATGAAGATTGTGCACATGGCCATTATGTATATGTATGTACAGTCTAGTACTGGCATATGTATTTTATTTTGCAGGGAGCGTATGGATGCATCCTAGGTATATGTTTGGATATGATTATGATATGATTTGGTGACTGGTTTATGCATGCCATGCACCCCATTATCCTTCTGGTACTTAAGAGGTCTCCCCTCATTGTACACTTATGCTATGACAGGATTATGTGACTAAGCATGTGGCATGCTTTTTGACCTCGTGGGCATTTCTGTTCTCTTATATGATTGTATATCTCTATTTAATTCCTTTGACATCTTTATGATCTCGTTACGGTTCACTATGCTTTGCTTCTTATGATATTTGATACTTTGTTCAGCAGATCCCTTTGATTCAGTTTTGTATATTCAGTTGATTCAGTTTATTGTTTCGTTATATCTGTTCACTAGGCTTTTTAAGCTCAGCCGCGTTTCTTTTCCCTGAGGCAGGTAATAAACAGGATGTTGGGCTTTGATTGGGCTGAGAGTAGGAGCTTATGAGTGGACCGACCATACCTAGTTTCCTATCATTCTGGACTTAGTTTGGAGAACATTTGTTTTGGATATTTTATTTTGTTGGACATGTCAGATTATGTATTTCCTTTTGAAGTCATTTGGTTTATATGACTTGGTACTTTATTTAATAAGACTTTCGCTTGCTTTCATATGCTTTGTATGACACCATAATGTGACATTTTGACCCTTGTCGGGTTGGGGTGTTAGAATTATGGTATTTTCACTCTGATTGATATTTGTTTTGTATTCTGATTGATATTTGTTTTGTATTATGTTCCTTGTCGGGTTGGGGAAAGCTCCGTTTGCTTTCATTTCATTTGCACTCTGATTGATATTTGTTTTGTATTCTGTTCCTATGGAATCTGGATTCACATTTCGCATTAAATTTGAACTTAACCTAAGTATTCAATTATGAATAATTATATTTTAGTGTAACACCCCAACCCGACAAGGGCTAAAATGCTACATTATGGTGATAAATCAGAACATAAACGCAAAGCGTAAGTCTTAAATAAATAATCCAAAGTCATGAAAACACATGACAACAAAAGTCATAACAAAGATCCAACAAAGTCTACAAATGAAGTAAATCCAAAATACTAAGTTTGAAAGCATAAATCCAGTTAGAGAGAATAGTCTAATCATGGTAGGTCTTCTAAGCTCCTACTCTCACACTCTGCCCCCAAGAATCCCTGCTTAACCTACCGCAGGAAAAGAACTTTCGACAAGGAAAACCTTCGGATTTTTAGTTTTACATAGTATTTTAGGGTGTAACACCCCAACCCGACAAGGTTCAAAATGCCATATTATGGTGTCAACAGAACAAACACAAGCGGAAGACTTTTATAAATACTAAGGTTACAACAGTTCAAAATGAAACTAAGGACATAATAAGTCTAAATCATGCTGACTATCAAACTAGAATACAAATCTGAATCAAATCTAAATGGTAGATAACTCCAAAGTCTAATCCAAATGCAAATGGGATCTATCGTCAGGGTGGTCCACTAAGAGCTCCTATGCACACTTCACTCAATTCCCAGCTTCCAACCTAAAACCTGCCGCAGGAAAAGAAATGCGGCTGAGCTTAAAAAGCACAGTGAACAGATATAAACAAATAATTGAAAATACGATAATCAAGCGAATAACGAATCAAATGATGCCAAATCAAGGAAAGAGAAAGAGCCCGCTGAGAAAATGTCAGATGAAACAGAATACAAAACGAATATGAATTAGATACTGAATCAGAGTGCATAACAAATATCATTCTGTAGGACCGATAATATGCATGATTTATGTGGTTTGGGAGGTCTAGGTTGATCAAACATGATGATATGATACATGTTTCTAGTGAGAGAAAGTAAAGAGAGGGTGAAGAAAAACACAAAGTATATTAGCTTAAAAGAATGAATGATACACAATGATTTTCCACACCCCTCATGGAGAGTCATGAGGGGTATTTATAGGCTCATTACATTACAAGTTTGCCACTTAAACAATAGTAGTCCCTGCGGGCACTACCTACTACGAATCTAGTCCAATTCACGTGTAAGACGTTATCTTTATAAAAAGCGAGGCTAACAATCTCCCTCCAAGATATCGTCACACGTGAATGGTTACAATGAGACCTATAAACAAAGTAAATTATAATAATAATAATAAACTATGTTGATGTTGTTGAAGCGCAGAGTCTCTGTAGTCTAGATACTGAGACAGACTTGAAGTTCTCACTTCCGACGATCTTGGCATTTGATCTTTGGCGCTGACGGCACTGATCCTTGTAGCTCTGAACTTCAACTATAATGGTCTAGTTAGGTTATTACTCCCTCTTAACTAGTGAGCCTTTTCTTTTATCTGCTCCCTCCTGAATCGACAACTCTCTTTAGTCTTCAAACACACAGCGGAGAAAGTAGACACTGAAGTGTAGCACCATGGATGTCATTCGGGGAGCATCATAACAACATACCTCACATAAATTTGCAACCAAGTTGGTAATAAGTCCCGATGTACTTCGTGTACTTCTCCCTCCTGATGGTTGCGAGTTTATCGGAATCATCATAATGTTGTGTACACGCCGTAGATTACCTTTTACTTGATGCAGTATTAAAGCAATAACAGCCCGTGTAAGCATAATTTCGTGAGATTATGTCGAAAAAATACTCTCAATACAATTCTCTCAAATCAACCTGTAAACGAACCTCCTTTTAATTCACTGGCTAATAGTAATGACCACATATGGAGACAACCCGATATGACCAACTTGAAAAAGAAGTGAACACCCCAACTGTGTGACTTAATGCTTGTACTAATGTACCTTTTGAACAATACACAACTTGTGTGACACTGAGTACTACAACGTAACTCCTTAAAGTGATAGCTATAACACTGTGAGCACTACAACGTAACTCCTTGCATCAGTTATACTTTGAATTTACATCCCCAACACAGACCAACCAACGTCTCTAAGATAAATAAGTACACCCGTGAAACATCACTTCAAAATCAAATAAGCAATACCGTACAAAAACCCCGTAGTCATTTTTGTTAAACATAACAATTCTAGCCGTGAAATATGTATCCCCGTGAAATTTATAAACCCAAATACCACTCTTTTACCAAATTATCAAACATATTGTATCTAAAAAATTAATTTCGGATAACAATTTTTGTTAGACATTCAAGCATTTGCAACACAACCCCATCTTTATATATAATCCATTTGCCCAATCTGATAGAAGTTATCAAAATAAGTCAGCCCATTTAGCACACCACATAAACCGGATATAATTGTGATACCCTAATATTTCTCATGTCATAAAACCCTAAACACACTTATGTATGTTTATCCGCCTCAATCTTAACATTTTCTCTCACCAAACCTTATCTCATCCAAATCTTATCTCATTTCCATCAATCGACATACACAATTTCCTCAGCCTCCATACGCAACCATGGACGCATCTAATCTCATCTTAGTAATCACCAATCATATCCAAATCAACCCTATAAAACAAACGTCACAAATACACTTTGTATCGTATCATTGGTCACGGGTAAGGTTTATATTGTTGTGTTTGTTTTGTTTTGATCTATGAACGAACCAAAGTAAGGGATAAAACCTAATGGTTTTGTTACTTCTTTACAAAGGTTCGGATAAAAAAGAAGTTTAGGCTTCTAAAGAAATTGATCGATGATGATGCATGTTCCACTAAAAAAATATGTGAAAGATTACAAGTAAAGTGGAACGATTCTGAGATGATTGATTGAGTGTTGGGGAGAGATGGTGAGGGTAATGGTTGTGTCTAGGTCTAGGATTAGATAATGGTTTTTGGTCTTGTCATGGCTGTGGTAATGCTTTTGTACAGGGCAGTTGATGTTCAAGTTCTTTTCATTTCGTATAAGTCTTAGACTGATGATGTGTTAATAATAAGACGGAGGTCACATAGAGTTTGGTATTCTGGTTGAGGTCTTGGTCTTCCCTTCATCTTCATCTTTTCTTCTTTGTAATTCCGATAACTGGTAATAGACCCAATTCCGACGTCATTGACTATTTGACCTGTCAAATTTCGATAATTAAATCCAATTCCGATAGGTTCAATTTCGACGAGTTAATTCTGACGGGTCAATTCCGACGGGTCTTATCGAATTTCTTTACAAGAAATCGATTCCAATTTCGATGAAGTAGGGTATGTCGGAATTACTTTACAAGCAATTTCGATAAAAGAGGGTTTTGACTTTTTGACCATTAATTCAGACGATTTTTCCGACCAAAAATTCTGACCACCTTTTCAGACCATGTATCCGACCATTTTTTACCACTTTTCACGGTATGGTACAAGAACAAGTCACAAAAATAATATACTACATCAACCTGTTAACGAGGTACATATATGACCACAAGAAACAGATAATAAAACTGATAGTGAAGTATTATGACTTTTCTGACCACTTTTGATACTTAGAAACTGTTACCACTAAAGATAGAAAAAAAAATTCCAGGTCTAAAAAAATATGGGTAGAACAACTTCAAAAACACAAACGACCCACCATAAATCAATGACCTAACACAACCATGGCTCTTATACCAATTGTAGGACCGATAATATGCATGATTTATATGGTTCGGGAGGTCTAGGTTGATCAAACATGATGATATGATACATGTTTCTAGTGAGAGAAAGTAAAGAGATGATGAAGAAAAACACAAAGTATATTAGCTTGAAAGAATGAATGATACACAATGATTTTCCATACCTCTCATGGAGAGTCATGAGGGGTATTTATAGGCTCATTACATTACAAGTTTACCACTTTAACAATAGTAGTCCCTGCGGGCACTACTTACTACGAATCTAGTCCAATTCACGTGTAAGACGTTATCTTTATAAAAAAGCGAGGCTAACACAATCAATATAGGATCGAAGTGCATTGCCTAACTGCCTAAGCCTGATACATGAATAGGCCTAATAATCATATCATAATCATATCACAAATCATATACCGTCAATTCCAAAGTTGTACAAGGAGCTGCAGACTCCAATGTACCAAAATGTGATGGGGTGTAGGAACACACACCAACCAATCACCAGATACAGATACAGATTCCCTAGGATGCATCCATACCCTCCCTACAAAACAATATGGTACATATACTAGCTCTATACATAGTCAGATAATCATAATGGCCAAAGTGCTATATAGCATATACAGAAATGGGAACGCCGGGGACTAATCACACCGCCCCAGATAGTGTCATGCCACCGATGCCTCAATGACATGGCCATGGTACCTCCATGGCTAGGAATAAATATACAGAAGCTGGGCAATACAAGAGCAATCATAATCATATCAAGTCAATCATAACAAATACTGAACTGAAGCATATCATATCAAATACTCAACTGAATTATATCAAACGGATAACCAACAAATATCAGAATGAGATAGCGAATCAAATATCAAAACGAATACCTAAGGTAATAACGGATAATCATATCAATGGACGCCCTTACTAAAAAAGGATGGAATATCTGTACCTTAGCAAATGAAATGAAAGAAAATGGAAAAGTGATCACAAGGAAAGTAACGTCACATCTTCTTCAACGAATCTACATGGATTAGGGTTCATATAATACCTATTAGCTCATTAAATGTCATAACGAATTTATTGCTTATTATTAATCACGTTCTCAACTTAGGGTTTACAGATTAGGTCAGATTCATAATTATTCCAAGTTCTAAGGGTTAATAATGATAATTAATTAGGCTTAGGTTCTATATGTGTTTCAAATCCTTAGTTAACTTAATTAGGGTTTATATGTAACAAAACAGAATTTAGGTTTAGAATGCAAATCTTATATCTATAGGTTTTCTACCAATTTTATCTGAGACTTCCACATAAGTTAAGAACTTCCCCAAATTTTCCCATATTTTATTACCAAGTGAAAGTACTATTTCAAAAATCGTTTTCCCAAACCTGTACAGAAAGTGCACTCTAGGTATACCCCGAAAGTTTGTATTTAATTAACCCATTTAAACATTTCAGAAAAATCCACAAAAATTTCAGTAAGTCATAGAAATCTTAACAATTCTCCTTGTCAAATGAGGCCCTTAATTCTTTATTGTATTGAAACTAAAAATCAAAAACACCAACTAATTTTCAGACATCCAAAATACAGTTTTGACACTGAACTTTGAAAAAATCAAAAGACCATCTTCTCGACCTCCAATGGCTATAAAACTTGAAATTCAAACAGTACACTTCATGAACTTATGTTTAGACCCAAAAATCATGCAAAAACATGTTGATATCATTAATTTAGACCCCCATGAATTTACCCAAATTCTGGACAGTATAGTATGTGAGACAGAAAATGACCCAATTCTTTATCCCTTCTAAATCCGATTAATACACATCTTATGTAGGTTCAATTAGACAATATAACACATGTTTTAACACCCTTTAAGTCGACACAAAATCACACACACACACATACACATAAAATGACAACACAAAAGATTCACATAAAATCACAAACAATGCCCTAGCCCTCGTTAATTAATTATGTTAGGGTTTCCAGATTTGTAAGGCTTATTAACCATTTATTAAATGATCTAATTAGGGTCTCCAATACTAATTTTAATGACACATGATTAGGGTTTGTAAAATGTTGAATACAGGTCGACATAGGGCTGGTTGAAACATCAATATACTCAACAAATCGCGACACAAAACAGAAGCATATAGGCGCATAACTTTTATTATTTCGTGTTTGATTTTATGTGACCAACAACGAGGCAAATAATGTATATACTAACATGATTTCAAGTGGTTTCTTAGCATAGTTTAAATCTTACTTAGACCTTGCATAAGTCGAATGAAAAGAAAACAATGAAAGGATCAAAACCTGGTGTCGATAAAACGAGAAAACTGAATGGAAAATGGCGTTGGACTAAGGCTCGAATTAGCTTCACAAAAACTCCAATGATTTGCACTCCTCGTTGGCAGCAATACTTTCTTGATTCTTCTCTTCTTCTTGGCAATAATAATGGTGTGAATGTGTGTGTTTTCTTTGGTTGTGGGTCGATGTAAAAGAGATGGGAGGGAAAAATAATATACGGTTCACACATATAAGGCAAAGCGTGTTTAGGTTTTTAGGAAGGTAATAATTTGATTGATATGGCATAATGGTGATTGAGCGTGATTCATTGGCCTTAATTTTGGTTCTTATCTTATTTTTTATTATTATTTTTTTTTGTTTCACATGACACACAAGAGGAAAGGGCTTAGGATGATTCGGTTTAGTAACCAAGACTTAGGATAGAAATAGTTTAGGTAACTTCAGGTTTTTTTTCTTTTTTTTCTTTTTTTTTTTTTTTTTTTTTTAGTTTTTGGATTAAATTCATATTATGTACTTTAATTTATAAGGTATAGCTTTAAATGTAATTCATACTTAGGTTAAGATTCGAAATGATGCAAAATTTTATGGTTCAAAAATTTCGGGTTTTACAACTCTTCCCCTCTAAAAAGAAAATTTCGTCTGCGAAATTGAAGTAGAAAAGTCGAAACGAATACGTACCGAATCACGGAAAGAAATGACAATAATTAACCTCACGCTCGGAGAGGTTCTTCCAAAGGATTTTCACAAACAGAATGGTCTTATTCCTCATGACTCGATCAAGACAAAACAGGATAGCCCCAGGCTCTCCATCAAATCATAACGAATCAGATCCAGTGGATACAAAGCACCTGAAGCAGATGATAGTTGTAACTTCTCAAGACATCCTATGATCCCAATAAGTTCAAGTTATATGATGTAACTATTATCGCATTGGCCAGGCACCATAATACTTGCATCATATAAACATGCCTTTATTGCAAACATATTCTACCTTAAGTCGTGACTAAACAACCTATCCGTACCATATCAAATCAACTTTAAAATATCAAAATTAAACATTTCCGAATGAGACAGATTTAGCATAACGAATCTTATCATCAAAAGATAATGGAAAATTCCTGTACTCGTGGTTGATAATCACAAGATCTCTTGTATAGCAAATTCTAATAGTGCAGAGGGGACCTTAATATGCTCAACAAAAGCAAAAGAAACCACAGAATGCGTCGAACACATCGAATTCATACATATCAAAATTCTCTGAATGGTCGAAAAGGCATCTAAATGATTATCAAACGAATCAAAGATCGAAGTTCAAAAGAATATGATAACCTCATAAAGTGAAACCTGAAAGGCATTACTACAAAATTCTCAAAGCATTCTAAACTTATTTGATCACTAAACTTATGTTGCATATCCTGATAAATTTCTTAATCTCCGGAAAGGATGATCTTCAAAGAGGCTTAACTAAAGGCAAGAATATGAAACAAAATGATGCGAAGGAATGATACTTAAACAAATGTCTTATAATCTACCCAATCCTCACCGGTCACAACTTAAGTTTCACAGGCGAAACCTAAAGCAAATTTCTCAAGGGTCAATTCATAAGCTCCTATAGTGCAATCCTAAGGGCCACATCTATCACAGGTCATAACTTAAAGTACACCGGTCGAAGCCTAAGCTTTGATACCATAATTGTAACACGCCAACCCGACAAGGGTCAAAATGCCACATTATGGTGTCAACAGAACAAACGCAAGTGAAAGACTTTTATAAATACTAAGGTTACAACAGTTCAAAATGAAACTAAGGACATAATAAGTCTAAATCATGATGACTATCAAAATAGAATACAAATCTGAATCAAATCTAAATGGTAGATAACTCCAAAGTCTAATCCAAATGCAAATGGGATCTATCGTCAGGGTGGTCCACTAAGAGCTCCTATGCACACTTCACTCAATTCCCAGCTTCCAACCTAAAACCTGCCGCAGGAAAAGAAATGCGGCTGAGCTTAAAAAGCCCAGTGAATAGAAATAAACAAATAACTGAAAATACGATAATCAAGCGAATAACGAATCAAATGATGCCAAATCAAGGAAAGGGAAAGAGCCCGCTGAGAATATGTCAGATGAAACAGAATACAAAACAAATATGAATTAGATACTGAATCAGAGTGCATAACAAATATCAATCAATATAGGATCGGAGTGCATTGCCCAACTGCCTAAGCATGATACATGAATAGGCCAAATAATCATATCACAAATCATATACCGTCAATTCCAAAGTTGTACAAGGAGCTGCAGACTCCAATGTACCAAAATGTGATGAGGTGTAGGAACATACACCAACCAATCACCAGATACAGATACAAATTCCCTAGGATGCATCCATACTCTCCCTACAAAACAATATGATACATATACTAGCTCTATACATACTCAGATAATCATAATGGCCAAAGTGCTATATAGGATATACAGAAATGGGAACGCCGGGGACTAATCACACCGCCCCAGATAGTGTCATGCCACCGGTGCCTCAATGACATGGCCATGGTACCTCCATGGCTAGGAATACAGATACAGAAGCTGGCAATACAAGAGCAATCATAATCATATCAAGTCAATCATAACAAATATTGAACTGAAGCATATCGTATAAAATACTCAACTGAACCATATCAAACGGATAACCAACGAATATCAAAATGAGATAGCAAATCAAATATCAAAACGAATATCAAAGGTAATAACGGATAATCATATCAATGGACGCCCTTACTGAAAAAGGATGAAATATCTGTATCTTAGCAAATGAAATGAAAGCAAATGGAAAATTGATCACAAGGAAAGAAATGACACGTCTTCTTCAACGAATCTACACGGATTAGGGTTCATATAATACTTATTAGCTCAATAAATGTCATAACGGATTTATTGCTTATTATTAATCACGTTCTCAACTTAGGGTTTACAGATTAGGTCAGATTCATAATTATTCCAAGTTCGTAGGGTTAATAATGATAATTAATTAGACATAGGTTTTATATTTGTTTCCAATCCTTAGTTAACTTAATTAGGGTTTATATGTGCCAAAACATATTTTAGGTTTAGAATGCAAATCTGACTGAGTTTCTTATGAATTTATAGACCTATCAAATGAGCTCCTGAGGTTCTACCAATTTTATCTGAGACTTCCACATGAGTTTAGAACCTCCCCAAATTTTCCCAGATTTTATTACCAAGTGAAAGTACCATTTCTAAAATCGTTTTCCCAAACCTATACAGAAAGTGCACTGCAGATATACCCTGAAAGTTTGTATTTAATTAACCCGTTTGAACCTTTCAGAAAAATCCACAAAAATTCCAATAAGTCATAGACATCTTAAAAATTCTCACTGTCAAATGAGACCTCTTAATTAATTATGGTTTTCAAACTAAAAATCAAAAACACCAACTGATTTTCAGATATCCAAAATACAGTTTTGACACTTAACCTTGTAAAAATCAAAAGACCATCTTCTCGACATCCAATGGCCATAAAACTTGATATTTAGATAGTAAACTTCATGAACTTATGTTTAGACCCAAAAATCATGCAAAAACATGTTGCTATCATTAATTTAGACCCCCATCAATTTACCCAAATTCTGGACAGTATAGCATGTGAGACAGAAAACGACCCAATTCTTTATCTCTTTTAAATCCGATTAATACACATCTTATGTAGGTTCAATTCGACAATATCACACATGTTTTAACACCCTTCAAGTCGACACACAAATCACACACACACATACACATAAAATGACGACACAAAACAGTCCACATAAAATCACAAACAATGCCCTAGCCCTCGTTAATTAATTATGTTAGGGTTTCCAGATTTGTAAGGCTTATTAACCATTTATTAAATGATCTAATTAGGGTCTCCAATACTGATTTTAATGACACATGATTAGGGCTTGTAAAAGGTTGAATACAGGTCGACATAGGGCTGATCGAAACATCAATATACTCAACAAATTGCGACACAAAACGGAAGCATATAGGTGCATAACTTGTATTATTTCGTGTTTGATTTTATGTGACCAAAAACGAGGCAAATAACGTATATACTAACATTATTTCAAGTGGTTTCTTAGCATAGTTTAAATCTTATTTAGACCTTGCATAAGTCGAATGAAAAGAAAACAATGAAAGGATCAAAACCTGGTGTCGATAAAATGTGAAAACCGAATGGAAAAGGGCGTTGGACTAGGGCTCGAATTCGCAGCACAAAAACTCCAATGATTTGCACTCCTCGTTGGCAGCAATACTTTCTTCATTCTCCTCTTCTTCTTGGCAATAATAATGGTGTGAATGTGTGTGTTTTCTTTGGTTGTGGGTCGATGCAAAAGAGATGGGAGGGTTAAAGAATATACGGTTCACACATATAAGGCAAAGTGTGTTTAGGTTTTTAGGAAGGTAATAATTTGATTGATATGGCATAATGGTGATTGAACGTGATTCATGGGCTTTAATTTTGGTTCTTATCTTATTTTATTTTTTTCACATGACACACAAGAGGAAAGGGCTTAGGAATTCGGTTTTGTAACCAAGACTTAGGATAGAAATAGTTTAGGTAACTTCCATTTTTTTTTTTTTTTTATTATTATTATTATTATTTTTTAGTTTTAGGATTAAATTCATATTATGTATTTTAATTTTTAAGGTGTAGCTTTAAACGTAATTCATACTTAGGTTAGGATTCAAAATGATGCAAAATTTTATGGCTCAAAAATTTTGGGTTTTACATTTGCACTCTGATTGATATTTGTTTTGTATTCTGTTCCTATGGAATCTGGATTGACATTTCGCATTAAATTTGAACTTAACCTAAGTATTGAATTATGAATAATTATATATTAGTGTAACACCCCAACCCGACAAGGGCTAAAATGCTACATTATGGTGACAAATCAGAACATAAACGCAAAGCGGAAGTCTTAAATAAATAATCCAAAGTCATGAAACACATGACAACAAAAGTCATAACAAAGATCCAACAAAGTCTACAAATGAAGTAAATCCAAAATACTAAGTCTGAAAGCATAAATCCAGTTAGAGAGAATAGTCTAATCATGGTAGGTCTTCTAAGCTCCTACTCTCACACTCTGCCCCAAGAATCCCTGCTTAACCTGCCGCAGGAAAAGAAACTTCTACAAGGAAAACCTTCGGATTTTTAGTTTTACATAGTATTTTAGGGTGTTACCCAACTCTGATACATAACTCCCACCTCATCACTATGATATAGCTCCATGGCTATGTAGGGAACAACCTTTGACACCACATCAGCTCTGTCTTTTTTCAAACCCTTGCAACGGAGGTTCAACCCATCTACCTCCTCTTGCAGTTTGATCTCCTGCTCTCCAAGCCTAGTCCTCTCAGCCTCAAGACCTACACACTTAGATTCAAGAGTGGTCACCTGTGCTTTGTTGCCAGCTACCTTCGCCTTTTCCAATCTTAGTCACCCACACTCTACTTGGGTTTCTTTAAGCTGCTCTTCGAGACTTTGGACCTTGGCTCGAAGGTTTTGAAAAAGAGGGTTCTTTTAGAACTCCTCCATGGCTTCATCACATTTGGCTTCTAGCTCGGCATACTAGAGTTCTCTATTTTTCTCTCTGGCCAAGATAATACCCATCTCTTCTTTAGCATTCTTCACAGTTCGAATCAGCTCCTTTGTTCGGGTGTTGAGATGATTATCTAGAATAGCTTGTCTTGTGTAGCTTTTGTCATGTAGGTCACATAGCCACTCAATGGACATATTATCCAAAGTCCCCCTCCAACTAGCCGGGGTCACGTTCTCAACCAATCGATGGCAAGCAAGGGAGTTTCGAAGCTCCTTGGTATTGGGAAAACCTGCACAAAATGCACTAATCAGATATATGAAGTATTATGGATCGTTAAGATAGGAGGATCTATACTTACCATGGATGTCATCATTATCTGGAGTCTCAGCAGCCGCCTGAATGATGGCCTTACCATGCGAACCCTTTTGCCTTGTGGTTCTGGAAGGAGGGGTTGGTAAGGTGAGCTTCCTTTTGGGAGTGGCTTTCATCGCTTTTGCACTGGTCCCCTTCCTGTTCCGTACCCTGTTAGCAATGCCGGAGGACCCAACGATCATAACCTGCTCACTCTCGGAGGGAGGATCATCAGAGTCAGCAACATTCTCCAACATTTATGGAGTCTCTTATGTGTTCACAGGCTTAGTAGGTTGAGCTTTTGCTATGGGCTCTATCATCTGGGCATCCACATCATTGTTGTTCACTGAAACGGACAGAGAACCAACACCATAGCTGGCATCTTTGGGGTCCCTTGGAATGAAGCTAACTTCTTTAGCACCTTCAGACACAACGAAGTTTTGGAATGCCATTTCTGCAACAAGAAGAGAAAAAAAGATAAATATAATCAGATAAGTTATTTATTTTAATTAAATTGGAACGTACATACTTTGTCCATTACACTCTATTTCAAACATCATGGGAGATCCTTCCCAATGATCAACAATACCAGCCATGACGAGAATGGGCTCAGGGAATGTTTGTACATCATCAGGATAGCGAGCAAGACGTTGGTAGATGGGGCTTCTTCGTATTGCGTATGGCAGTGGATCATTGAAACGCTTCTCATCATATTGGAAGTCTTCATTCAACAGAGCATGGTATTGTGGAGGTACAATGGTGTTTTGCACATAAAAGAATTGTCCTTTCTAGTTCTTAATGTTTGAAAACGGTTTTGTGACCAAGTATGGAACATCATGTTCACCCATTTTGGCTAAGGTTAACCAATCTCCACCAGGGTAGAGGTTTAGAAAG
>CP139507.1:318175608-318265126 GCA_021014915.2 Artemisia tridentata subsp. tridentata | reverse complement strand
TGTTTTATATATAATATATATACACATTCCAGCAGCACTAGCATAGTACTAGCAGCAGTAACTCTGCTTCAGCAGGACTACCTTGGACTACCTTAGTACTGCTAGCAGTAGCAACTCTGCTCCAACATTATTGGTCACTCTTTGTTTAATTCGATGTGTGACTAAATAGTACCAAAGGCCACACAAAATAAAAATTCATGTGACCATTGGAAGAACAATGGTCACGCAAAATACACATTTCTTCACTTTAAACAGCATATGGTCACACTTATTAACAACTTTGGCCACTTTATGCTTAATTGTATGTGACTAAATACCCAAAACAAACATGCTTTGTGTGACTAAATATTACAAAAGGCCACACAAACTAAGAATTCATGTGACCATTGGATGATCAATAGTCACACAAAATACACATTTCTTCACTTAAAACAACATATGGTCACACTTATTAACACTTTTGGCCACTTTATGCTTAATTGTATGTGACTAAATACCCAAAACAAACATGCTTTGTGTGACTAAATATTACAAAAGGCCACACAAACTAAGAATTCATGTGACCATTGGATGATCAATAGTCACACAAAATACACATTTCTTCACTTAAAACAGCATATGGTCACACTTATTAACACTTTTGGCCACTTTATGCTTAATTGTATGTGACTAAATACCCAAAACAAACATGCTTTGTGTGACTAAATATTACAAAAGGCCACACAAACTAAGAATTCATGTGACCATTGGATGATCAATAGTCACACAAAATACACATTTCTTCACTTAAAACAGCATATGGTCACACTTATTAACACTTTTGGCCACTTTATGCTTAATTGTATGTGACTAAATACCCAAAACAAACATGCTTTGTGTGACTAAATATTACAAAAGGCCACACAAACTAAGAATTCATGTGACCATTGGATGATCAATAGTCATACAAAATACACATTTCTTCACTTAAAACAGCATATGGTCACACTTATTAACACTTTTGGCCACTTTATGCTTAATTGTATGTGACTAAATACCCAAAACAAACATGCTTTGTGTGACTAAATATTACAAAAGGCCACACAAACTAAGAATTCATGTGACCATTGGATGATCAATAGTACACATTTCTTCACTTTAAACAGCATATGGTCACACTTATTAACACTTTTGGCCACTGTTTTTTAAATTGTATGTGACTAACTCGAAAAAAACAACACACGATGTGTGACTAAATCATCACAAACGTCACATTTATTATATTTTCGTGTGGCCATAGGATGGGAAATAGTCACACATACTGATGAATCCAACAAAACTTGTGCCTAATTAGTCACACATATTCGGGTTATGGTCACTCTTTTTCGATGAAAACGGCCACAAAATAAACAATGTGACCATATGATACCTACGGTGGCGCGACTTTTTGTCACACACACCCAAAAAAACGTGTGTGACTATATGCATATAGTCACGCATTTCCAGTGTGACGATAGGCAGAATCTGTACCAGTACCAAATAGGTTCACTGACTCATCAAAAGTGTTCACAACCTCCTCTTCATCACTGTCGAAATCAACAATCTCTCCCACCTTAGAGAATGGGTTAACCCTCTTAGTAGAAGAAGTAGACGGAGAAAAAGAAGAACTAGACTTACTAGTCGCGGCCTGCACCTTCTCTTTCACAACACTCACAAGTGGTTCTTGTGATACGTTACCAGTCTTTTGAGACCTATCCACCTTAGCTCCCTTTTTATTACCCGGGTAATCTACATTTTTAATAAGATGACTATTAGGTCACAATATTAATCACACAAGAGATATATTCTAGAGAGAGAGAGTGGTATGGAACTTGTATATGAAATAAGAAAATGAAATAACCAAGAACCAATACCCTTCTCCAAGTGAGAAGGGGTATTTATAGTTACACAATAGTTAAGGGCGTTGCCCTAATAGCAAATAATAGGCCGCTCATGGGCTTGCTTCATGAGCGGGCCTTGTAACTAACATACAAGCCTTATAGTTTACGACCTAATACATATACTAAATGACCGACACTTTATAATGATTACACTTAATCCCAACAATCTCCCCTAAGGGTTGGTCATTTCAATACTTAGGTCGTCTGACGTCTTCTTTGCTTCTTTGGCTTTGACGTCTTCCGTATATTTGTTCTTTGTTCTTGTTATGTGTGATATGATAATGTTGTGATCTGTCTTTCATCAACGTCTTTAATTCTGGTGTCTTTACATCTTTTCAACCATGCTCATACTTCTTTTGAATTAGATCTTTATACTTCAAGTGATTCTCATTCTTTAGCTTTGATCTTTGTAAGAACTTTCTTTGTGATGTTAGTATGAGCATGTGGAAATTGATGTAGTGTTGATGATGGTAATGGTCGTAGTGGAACTCCCGGTCTCCATAAGTACCTGCATGAAAACAGTTAGCAATAAAGCATCCGACACTTACAGGTTCGGACTTCGAGATCGTTAACAGCATAGTGTGAAAACTTTCTCTAATCCTTGCCAAGGCCGTTCCTGAATCGGATGCCCCTAAGAGGGCTTACACAGATACACCAAAGTGTATCAACGATTCAGGGTGAGCCGCTGAAGTATACCGAAGTATCACTGCACGACTGTAGACCGTTTGAAACCACCGTGAACACTAAGCGTAACCCACAAGGGATTACCGAAGTGACCTGCTGTCAGGGCTGTTTCATGTTGACCCTGGCAGGAATTTCCATTCAATCACTGAGAACCACAATTGTGAATTCCCTCATGAATGTTCTTGGCAGATTGCTAAGATCTGCGTAGGACTCTTGTTATTTACAATTGATGTTCTTAATGTTGAACAACCAGTGTAGAAATATTAAGTGTTCCTAAGAGATCTTTTGATGTATCTCGCGGCTCTAGACTCGATTTAGTGCATTTTGGTTTTAGTAGTCGGAGGCATGGAGTAGAGTGCCTCCTTTTCAATATCAACACATCTCAGAGTGAGAGGTCGACAGATTATGCGAGGTTCTCTATGAGAAATGAAACAAGTGTCTTTTGAGAGACACTTGAGTGGCTAGAAGGTTTAGTACAATGCGTCACTGGGTCCATGACAGCTTGTCTTCAATACCGGTGTCACCGTAGTAACATCTAGTAGCAAATGAATTAAACCCGGTTTTTTCCCTAAGGTTGAACATTTGGAGGGCTATTTCTTTTCACCCTTTCATTTTCTTTTCTTTTTAATTCTTCAACCCCTTCTTTCTCCTTTCATTTCTTTACTCCTTTTTTTCAATCATACCTAAGGACTTCTAAACTATTGGTATTGTCCATGGGTAGATCCCTCCGGTTCTGGCGGATAATAGGACGTATTTCCTAATCTTAGTCACCTTATAACTCCATGACTATCCTATGTTGCATAAACCATTCATTTTAAAATCTCTCAAAGTGTTTATGATTATAAAACATATTTTGTTAACACCTTGAGAGTTTTGATTTTTCTGAAATACTCCCCATTCACATGTGCTCATAAGTTTTTAAGATAAATTTGCACATGTTGGGTAGAGTTTACACTTTTGAATTGATTGATTTTCAATGAACATGACCGATTCGAGACACGCTTACATCACTAGTTAGACTAGCTTGAAATTATTACCCGCCCTGGTCATATTCAAAGAAAATCTTTCAACACGGTACACTCTACTCAGACAAGCCCTATTCGAGACACGCTTACATCACTGGTTAGACCAGCTTGAATTTATTACCCGTCCATGACAAGTCCTTTCGATTAATGACAGTTATGTTTCGTCAATTCTTGGGTAAAATCTGAGTCGATCTCATGCGAGATTACATACTTCACACACATATTTTAATCACATTTTTATTCTCCCCCTCAAAAATAGCATATTGATGTTGTTTTTGGAAAACATTTTGATTAAAATATGCTTTTTGAGGTTTGTGGGAAGAACCCAACAAGAAATTTTAGTGTTGAACAAAAATTTGTTTCAAGTACTCCCCCTCAACAAGTGAAATCACTTTTTGAGGTTTTAAACACGAGAGGGAACACTTGTTCTTTTGAGCAGAATTTTGAAAAACTTATCAAAATTTTGATTAATTCTACTAAAAAGTAAGAAGCTTTCGCTCCTTATATTAGGATTGAGGCACTGAAGCGTACCTCAGGGTCCTTTCTTTACAAGGTACGGGTTGTGCATTGTTATGTGTACACAAGCCATAATCATGCATAAGTAATATTTAATGATGAAAACAAATGTCATTTATACCAATGATTACTCAGGACGACAAAATGTGAGAATGTTTGGATCCTTAGCTCTTCCCCCAACATAGCTTTCCAATCTCCTCATTTGAACCCGGTGCTTGAGCCTGTAGTCAATACGTGCTAAGAACTTGACTGCCTGCTTCACATCATTTTGTCTCCATGTCATGTGTCGTAACCAACCTTGCTTACGCCCTTTTGTATGGTTTTCAAGAATGTGATCAAGCTCAGACCTGACTTGTATCAAAGTTTCATCACTGAATTTGTGAATGTCTTCGTATCCCGTGAACTTTGGTCTTCCAGATCTAACGTATACTACTCCAAATGATCTTTTGATGAATGAATATGGCTTCATTTCTGCAATTCCTGGAGGTCTAAGATCAGGTTTGATGAGGTTGAGTTTCTTCTGGTAACTTTCAACACCTAGGTGAACATCTTCGACTCTTGTCTTTATTACAATTCTACGGATGTAAAGAAGTATGGAGTTGATGATGTCGTATTGAAGGCTGCCAGGGAGATGCTTGAGTTTTCCTTGTATCTTAAGCAAGTACATATCTTCAATATCGTTGAGATTCAAATGAGGATAGTCTACTTCGTTGAACGAGTACTCCTTGTCATCTTGTCGTCGAACCGTGATCTTTGTCAGAAAGTTGTACCCATATTTTGATTCTGTTTCAGCACTCTTGATGGAAAGGATCTTTTGTTTGTAGTTTACCTTGTGTTTCGATGTAAACGTTAGTTCCATTTGTAGAACCATTTGCACATCTCTGGCCAGTGAAAGACTCCTAAAATAGCTTCATCATTGTAATCAGCAATTGAAGTGCTGAACAAGTCTCCAATCTGTTCTTCAAGTCCTTCTTGTACATAAGTAGCAGCTTTGAACTTGGTAAGAGACGTAGCATATCATTTCTCTGGATCAGTGTTCCCATATATCAAGTACTCCAAGTCATGATTGAAGAAATATGCCTTAGGGATCTTGGGATTGTGAGCTTGGCCAATGAGCGGTAAGGGTTGAGAATAGTCATGAAACTTGAATGTGTCGGGTTCATGTGAAGATCTTGCAACATCCCAACTAACATTCTCTGATAATGCTCTGGCAACTTGTTCAAGATTGTATTCAAATTCCAGTTGAGAAGTAATAGATGTCTTGAACTGTGAGAAACCTGCTTTTCGGATATTAACAATATCAGACAGTTGTAGTTTCTGGATCTTCATCACCTGCTTAAGTTTTTTCATGAAATCCACAACTGAGCCTTCTGCAGGAACTTCGTCTAATGGAATGTCAGGATATGCATCAACCATTTCTTCAAACCAATCAAACTTCTCAGTAGATGGATCAATCCATTCAGGAACATGTTGCATTGGTGCATCCACAGGTGGTTCAGGAATAGCTTCAGCTTCTTTGTTGTGTGTGATGTCATCATGGGGTTCAACATCATCGAATGTTCCAGTATCTTGTGGTACAAGTTCTTCTTCGACAGTATGTTGAATGTTGGATGATTGCAGTTTAGCTGTAGGTCCAGTCATTCGTGTACGTTTGTCTCTCGGCTTAGCTTGGTTATCTTTGTCAGAATCATCATAACGACGTTTGCTTGACTTGACCTTTTTGCATGGATCATCTTTCTTTTCAGCTTTCTTCATTGACTTGATCAATGCTTTGCGAAGTTTACTTTCCTCTAGATCATTGACAATGGCTTCAAGCAATTGACCTTTGAGATCTGCGGCGGATGGCTTTGATGGTTTAGTTTGAATAGTAAGAGGTGTTGTTTGAATGTGATGAGAAACGATTCCATCAATCTTTCTCTTGACATATTCCTTCATAACAGATGGAAGTGTTTCTTGAAGGTGTTTGCCGATCTCTCTTGGTAAGTTGTTGTTGAAGAAATCTTCCATTGCTTGAGACACATCATACGTCTTGAACTCATCAATGTCTTGTTGCTGTGACTTGACTTGAGCTTGTAACGTGTTGAGTTGTTCCTTAAGAGCTTGAAGTTCACTAGGTTCAGTTTGTTGGGGTATACGTTTTGGTGAGGGAGGCTTGGTTTTGGAGTGTTGATCATGAGATGATGGCACAGTAGATGGTAGAATGGGTGGAGTAGGTATACGAACATCTCCTTCAGAGTTGTCATCATCTTGATCATCATCGTCTTGTTTATCGTCATCCTGATCATTATCATCGTCATTGTCTTTATCAGTTTCATCATCTTTTTCTTCATCTTCTTCATCGTCTTTCTTATCATCAACAATATCATCTTTATCAGATCCTAAGGGCGAGTGAATGAGTTGGTCTGATTCTTCTGATTCACCCTCAGATTCACTCACTGATGCACTTTCAGGATTAGACAAAGTGGCTTCCGTTTCATCATCAGTCTCATTCAAGGCTTCATCTTCACCAACCTTTGATCCAGACCCTTCACCTTTCTTCTTCATCTTGAATTTCTCAAGGTCAGCCAAATATTTTGCTTTGTTTTCTTGTAAGGCTTTCCTGAGTAGTGCTATTTCTTTTTTCTTTGTCTTTGGTAGTTGTAGGGTATCATCAGGTTTGTCTTGGTTCATTGGTGATTTGCCTTTAACCAGATCTTCATCATGTTTTGCCTTCTTGATCTTCATGATGCGTTTTCTTTCTTCCCTTAGGTTCGTTTCATCTTCTTTATCTTCAGTAGATTCATCTCGGAGCATTGGTTTCCGTTTAGTTGCTCGAGTAACCTTCTTTGTTCTTGTTGTACCAGCTTTCATTCCTCTTCATCTACCTCTTCCAGCGCCAATGGTTCCTTTCATAGTTATCTCCACCAATCCTGTTTTTTATGCTTCATCATATCTTTCATAAGCCTCTGTTTCCCTCACCGTCTCTATAATTAATGCATCTAGAATTCTGAGACCTTTTTTGGTGGTGTTTGTGGCATGAATTCTCACTCGTGAAAGAACATGGTCCATTTCTTCTGAATGTGATTTTTCATTCAGACGTTTGTCAGTATCTTGTTCTCGGGCCATGAAGTAAGCAATGAGAAGCTTAGTGAATCGAGGGAATGGAATCTTGTAGCCTTTCTTTTGCCCAAATTGACGAGCTTGGTATACCATGTCAGTCCATATATACTTAGCGTAGTCAAGATGTGCCAAGTTGATGACTTCCTAGAAGAATTGCAGATGTTCAAGTCTGGGGTGCTCGTAACCTGCTTCCTTTCCCGTAATGCAGTGACTTAGGAAGGTGTAAATAGTCAACCATGGTTGAGGAATATATCTTCCGGCAACTTTGGAATGAGATGTGATTTCTTTAAATGAATCATCATAGCCAAGGTGTTTTAAGGATTTGACTATACGTTCAAAGGATGGATCATCTAAGAACTGTGTGTATTTCCTAAAGACAATTGGAGGAAGTCCAAGAACGTTGCGAAGAAGATGAACATCGAACTTGATGACTTTGCTGTCCAGGGTGATTGTCATGGTTTTAGTGTCACGACTGATGATTAAAGAATGCCATAACTGATTAAGATAGATTTCTAGAACCGTAGCAGATCTGTTTAGAACATGTCTGCAGAAGTGTTTCTTGAGTATCTCCACCATGATCTGACAAGTAGGGTGGCATGGTAAGGTTTCCAAATCTACCCGGTAATTGGATTCTCGTATCTTCCTTTCATCTCCTTCGGGTATCAACTCATTCCTTGCTATGGATGCTTGAGACATTGTGAACCTGAGAAGCACAAACACCAGCAAAGAAACACAATAGAAATTGCATATTTGTGTTAGTGTAAGTCATTCAATACATGATCTATACTTAAGTGATATGATACACCATATAGAGGAATATGTATGAGGATCATAAATAATTAGTGCACAATAAACAAACAACCATATAAGAGCAAACACAATTTTTCAACTTGACACATTTCTGTATTTTGTAAATATTTTACAAGTCTGAAAAATAAGCTTACTCGAAGAAAGAAAGAAAAACTTCCTTACTCGAAGGATTTAGTAAAATATTTGAAAAGAACATCCCTTAATTGGAGATTGCTATTTTCCTTACTCGGAAATTTTTGAAACCCTCCTAACTCGGAGAAATTGTGTTAAAATCCTTACTCGAAAAAACTGCATACTTGCTCGAAGAGTTTAATAAAAATCTTCTAAGTCGAAGAATTTTTCCCTTACTCGAAGATTTAAAGAGTAAAATTTCTAAGTCGAAGAAACTTTTCCTTACTAGAAGATTTTTAAGAAAGAATTTCTAAGTCGAAGAAATTGTTTCTTACTTGAAGATTGTAAGAAAAAATTTCTAAGTCGAAGAAATTTTTCTTACTCGAAATATTGTAAGAGAAAATTTCTAAGTCGAAGAAATTTTCCTTACTCGAAGGATTTTATAAAAAATTCTCTAAGTAGGAGAAGTTAATCTCTTACTCGAAGAATATCATAAAATTTTCTAAGTAAAGAAAATTTTCTTCTAACTCGAAGACATTCATCCCAAATATTACTAAGTAGAAGAAAAATCATCCTAAGTCGAAGACCTTCATGCTTACTCGAAGGATTTCATACTTAATTAAAATCAATAACAGACAGATTCAAGGTCCATGAAAGCATCAAATACCTTCCTAAACTCATTCTAAACAAATCCTATTATCCAGAAATCTAAGCAAACAAACACCTTGGTCACAAAAGATCATTATGCAACACGAAATTCTTCAACTTAGAGCATATGTTTGTTTTAGCATTCATTACTTAAGGCGCATGATTGAGGGACATATATAAGCAAAACCAACTGCTCAAAACACAACTACAATACACCTATTAGTAGCAGCAATCTTTTTGACCTTTTAAACCTTAAAGCACTCAATTTTCATTCAATGATGTTTGAAATCACAATTCACAGGTGATGAAGCGAAAAGTGTACCGCTTTTAAGGGTCATTTAAGCCCTAAATCGTATTTATTTGATCAAATATTGCCCTAAATCGTTCCTTTTGTCATTTTAGGTACTTTTGAGAAGAAATCTGGAAAAGGAAGCATTTTGGACGTTTTTGGAGCATAAAAGTGAAGAAAACGACAAAGTCTCAAAATCATGCTGGAAATTACCTTTGACGGCGTCAGGATTATCCCTGGACGGCGTCACGGCTTGGCAAGAAAAGGTGGATGTGAAATTTACTCATGATAAGCCAGAGAAATTTGCATGGAATTCTGACGGCGTCACGCTTTAATCTGATCAAGGTCGTCACGGCTTAATTTAGAGAGGGACGGCGTCACGCATAATCCTGACGGCGTCAAGCCTTGATAAGCCAGAATGGATTTTGGAGAGCTAAAGAGGGACGGCGTCAAGAAGGTCATCTGGGAACCCTAAAAGCGGCGAGGTGACGGCGTCACACTCCATAACGTGACGCCGTCAGATCTGAAAGTCTATATATAGTTTTGCAATTTTTTGTCATTAGTGTGGAACTTATTGAGGAACTTTGTGTGTGAAAACCCTAAGACGAATTTGGCAGCTTTTTCAAGGCTTTTTGCCTTGAGATCTTCCATGTTACATTGAAGATAAGTTATCAATTAATCATTCAATATGTCTATGTGTTGTTTGATTCTATCTTGTTCTTGTCTTTTGTTTAACATGCTAGGCTAGATTTATCTTGTGTTTGCTTAGATCTAATGAAACCTAGCTATTGATTATTGGTTATTAGTGTGTTGTTAGTTGTATTGGATGATTGTTCATCTATGTTAGGCTTAAGAAAACTGGCTAACTTCCTATTCGGTAACTTGCTTGAACGTCTTAAGAAACATGAACCAATGCGTACTAAAGGTTTTTATGGTTGTATTTAATGCATGAGCGAATTCTAGTGATCCCATGTTAGGAGCTTCCTAGCCGGCTCGACATAGGAGTGAAGTAGGAGCTTGTAGAGTTGGGGAAGTACGTACGCCACCCCACAAATGGTATTAAGGAATACACCCGTCATCCACGCAACTAATACACACTAATCAACCGGTAAAAGATAGTTAGGGAGTAAGGAAATCTAAGTAAACACATTTCTCTCCATATAAGTTTTACCACCTTTTCATTTTCTGTTATTTTATTTTATTTGCATTCGTAGTAACTTGGGTTAGTTGACTAGCAACTAATTCCGCCCACTCCTTCAAACCCGAGATTTTACTTGCTTTCATAAAATTATAAAAACATAAAAAAGAATCTTCTCTCACCCTTAGACCTATTAGAGTAGTTTTTCATACCTAACGAACACTATTCCCTGTGGAGAACGATCAATCCCCCGTACTTACCACTACACTATACTACATCGGTCAGGTACACTGCCTGGTGGGGTTGTAAGCCTCTTGAGATCCCTCGAGAGGTAAAACCTGTTGTAAGGTTGCAAAACCACGCATCAAGTTTTTGGCGCCGCTGCCGGGGAATAGTTATTGTTTAGGTTGAATTTTTATTTTATAGGTCTACTCACTAGACTCCCTTCTAGTGAGATTTTTATTTTCTTTTTCTAGGTTTTCTTTAATCTATCTATTTTCTTCGTTTCTTTGTTCGTAACCATTACCATTAGACATCATGGAAGATGGTAATATCCTTGATCCCAACATCCCACCACCACAACAACGACCACCACCTCCTAGAGCCCATACTTTAGGAGAATACTCCCGTCCTAGCCACCATGGCTATCGAAACACCATTGAGCTCACTCAAGGAGCCAATATCACACCCTTGCGATCCGACACCATCCGGTTGGTGCAAAGCGGATGCGCATTCCATGGACTTTGTTCTGAAGATCCTAATCAACATCTCGAGGACTTTCTCAAAATTGTTGATTCTATAGACCTTGATGTTGCCACTCGAGAGACGACCCGACTGCGTCTCTTTCAATTCTCTTTGCGGGACCAAGCTAGTCAATGGCTAGAACGTCAACCCGCAGGATCCATCACCTCTTGGGATGATCTCACCACTCGTTTCCTTGCTCAGTTTTTCCCACCGGGAAGAACTAGCAAGCTAAGGAATGATATCTTGATGTTCCAACAACGTCAAGGCGAAACTCTCTACGAGGCATGGACTCGATTCAAGGACTTACTCCAAAAAGTCCCTCACCATGGCATAGAACTTTGGCTCCAAGTCCAAATCTTCTATGACCATATCAATCTCTCCACGAGGCAAACCATTGACCAATCGGCCGGTGGCAAGCTACGTGATCTAAGTGCGGAACAATCATGGGCTCTCCTAGAGGATCTTGCTCTTTATGACAACGAAAGTTGGAGTGATCCCCGTGATTTGAAATAAAACGGTCAAGGCAATATCTTTGCCTTTGAACAATTCAAGCACTTCCGACCGTAGGATCATAGAACTTGAAGACCAAGTCAAGTTTCTCATGAAATCCTACGAGGCTCCTAAACCTTCAAGCCAAGTGAACAAAATCACTTCTTCATGTGAATTATGTAGTGGTCCCCACGACACTCGTGATTGCATGGAACTCCCCGAACAAGCTTTTGCGGACTACGCATCCTTGCGTACCGACGGAGCGGGAGACAAGTGGTACACTTTCAAACCCGAGCCAAACCCCTACGGTGATACATACAACCCCTCATGGAAAAATCACCCAAACCTTAGGTGGAAACAAAACCAAAACGTACAACAAACCAATTCTTCCAACCCACCTAATCGTTTCCAATCAAGCGGTTCCAACTCGAACCGTACTTTCAACAACAATCCTTCCAGCCAATGGTAGTACCAATAACTTTGAAGGATTGATGTCCCAATTTATGGCATATCAAGAAGCCCGTTTAGCCAAGTTTGAAGCCGATTTCAAACAAAAACAAAGCGAGATGACCAATAAAATTGACAACTTGTTGAAAGCTCTCAATAACCAAGTGTTATCACCTCCACATAAGGACGCTAGGAACACAAATAGCGGACCCCAAGTAAAAGACCCCTCTTCATCCAAACACGTCCACTTTGTCAACATTGTCACTATTAAACCAATTGATAGGAATGAGGATAATAGTGAACCTAAGGATGAGGATAAGAAAGTCGAGGTTGATAAGGAAGTTAGGACAAGTGAGATTGAAGAAGTAGATGATGATGAGGACTACTTCAATAGGCTACCCACTAAGGAAGAGCGCGCATATCATACAAACTTATTCGATGACCCCGAGGCACCATACTTCCTAGGTAGACCAATCATAGAAATAGGCGACCCTTCTAATCTCAACATACCATGCAACATCGGACATTTGCATGTGTGGAAAGCCTACATCGACCTTAGATCACCCATAAACATCATGACAAGAGCCCACTACAACTTGATAATGAAAAATCAACTTGGGTATAGGATGTTCCCTGACAAGGGTTGGATGAGTAACTTCACGGGAAGAGTTAAGGGATTACCGGTTTATTTAGGAAACTTCACCTATGTCACCGACTTTGTAATTGTAGAAGATATCCGCCCAATAGTCGATGCATCCTTAACTCAAGTGGTTTTTGGAAAACCATTTGTTGAGGTCTCTAGAATGACTTATGAACCTTCCTTAGGGATAGTTAGATTTAAGGATGAGACCGATGAGGTAAACTACCAAATGCCATATAAGATAGAACAATTCCAACACTTGTCAAATGTTGAGAAGGAGCTCAAGCAAGCGGTCTACTATAGGAATGATGAGGATAGAAATAAAGGAGTAGACTATGTTATGAAAAGGATATTCGGTTTCTACAAGGATTGTTTGAAATTAGGACCGGAATATAAAACCGGGAATGAAAATGGCCTAGGAACCGTGACCAATGATGGAATCACGTAATGTACGTGACTTTGAGTCTAGCTACAAGACTCGTTAATAAAGAAAAGCGCTTCTTGGGAGGCAACCCAAGTTTTATTTGCTTTGTGTGTTTATTTGCTTGTTTGATTTTATTTGTTTCCGTATGTGTGTTTAAATTTTATTATTATTGATTCATGTTAAAAACTAATTTGTGAAAATGCTTTATCTTGTTTTTAACTTCGTCTTAACTACATATAAAGGTATTTTGCAAAAGTTAAGTGTAAGGGAAATCTAAATCGGTTTATTAGAGAACAAATGAACGTGAATCATAATAATAATAAATTAACATACATATTAGTATTTGTTTGAGTCAAATGCTTGTATCGAGTCATAATGATGTTTTGCAGGAATTCCAGGAAGTAAGGTATAGGTTTTTCCAAAATTTTTCCGAAAACGTAACATGAGAATTCTGTCAGATCATTTCTGACGGCGTCAGGAGTTATAACCTGACGGCGTCAGGTTTAATTTTCTGAAAATTTTTGAAAGTTTTGTTTTCATAGAAAGTTTTTATTAAATCTCTAACTTATAATCTCCAGGAATCTGCAAAATTATCATTCCACAAGCATTATATCCTTATATATAGAGTTTATCCCGCCGATGTTATGCAGGTTTTCGTGTTTGTTTTCTCAGGCTTAACAGGTTATTTTGGACAAGGAAATGTTTTTGGATCAAGCTTTTGGCGATGCATTAGTCATGGAGCTTCAACATTACCTTGGAAGAAGATCTAACCGTGTTACTTCATTATCCACCGAGCGAATCAGGGGAGTATTTGATTTCATTCTTTTACTTTATGCTTTTACATCTTGTTATTTGAACATTGGGGACAATGTTCATCTTAAGTGTAAGGGGGGGTAAAAGTACAATTTTAGAGAATGCTATTACGCTTGATTTTTGTTTGTTTAATAGTAGATGTGTAATAAAACTGAGATAAATACCTGTTAGGGCAATTTTAGTGCCAAATTTAAAATTTTTTACAACATATAGGAGTGAAACTTTGATTCTAATGAGCGTCTCATGGATAGGAGTTATATGACTAGCACAAAAACCGTACCACTAAAAAATTTTCCACCCCAAATATGTGAGGTTCGCCCCTAGAATTGGTAGGAAAAGCATTTATGCTATGATGTGTGTACCGGTAGCACTTAGATTCTAGAACTTGCGTTAGGACCATTCCAAGGCCACAAGTGAGACTACATTCGTGTAGTTAGATTTACTACATCATAAGAGGCATTAGGATTAACCCATTGTTTTACACCTGTGTTTTTGTTATAATTACATTGACTACATTGGTCAAGTAATTCTCCCACACCCTTTGCGTTGTACTCATTTTTAGTACACGATACCCCTAGTACACCCCTCAGAGCCTATCTTTTCGTTTCGACCTTTAAACATTCTACTTAAAGGAAGAATTTGTTACACCCCACTTAAATGTACACCCAAATCGCCTTAGCCTACCTTGTATGCACTCATTTTTAGTGCATTATTGTTACAACATTTGTTTAAAACCCAAGTTAATTATCTAGTTGATTACATGGTTGCTAAGTCGAGTCATATCCTTGTACATATTGTTTTGGGACGATTGGGACTCATGGGTAAAGTACTAGTGTAATGGAGTAATGGGGAAGAACATCATTTACTACCCCCATATGTGCTAAATATTGTTGGGAATTAAATATTCTAAAGTTAGAGTATTAGAAATTACTCTAAGTCAAAGGTACTGCTAGTACATCAAGGTACTGCTAGTACATCAAGGTACTGCTAGTTCATGATCAAGGTACTGCTAGTACATCAAGGTACTGCTAGTTCAAGTTGAAGGTACTGCTGATCAGTGACTCATAGGATAAGATCGAAAAGATATTTATTGTATTTTGGTCAAACATATACGGTAGATAATATCTTACTCCATGTGCTTAGTTAACAAGTTGTATACATAGATACATGTTGTATCTTATGTACTGACACCAATATGAATA
This sequence comes from Artemisia tridentata subsp. tridentata, assembly GCA_021014915.2. Taxonomy (NCBI): domain Eukaryota; kingdom Viridiplantae; phylum Streptophyta; class Magnoliopsida; order Asterales; family Asteraceae; genus Artemisia; species Artemisia tridentata. Next base: position 318,250,128 of record CP139507.1, on the reverse strand, counting down.
AGTTAAACAAGTAAGTCGGTCAAGACTTTTAAGCAATTTGTAAAGATCTTTTGCAACTATAAAAGAGATCTTAGTCTAGTGAATATGTGTGTGAATATCTGTTAAGACATAGAACAAACAAAAAATAACATATCACAAATCTAGAAGTATAAGATTCAAGGTTTTGTAACCCTAGTGAAAAACACAAGATCACTCGTATTATTTGGAATAATATTGAATCGTTTAGTGAAATACTTTTTTTGTTCATTGTTAAGTAACAAATATAATTCTTCCATTTCCATAACATACATAACCTTCTAAGTGTGGTTAAGTAAATTCCGCGTACTTAATCATATTAACTCAATATATCTTATACACAAAGACACAAGGTTTAACCACCTTAACCGTGTATCAAACAAGAGGACCTCACAGTTGGTATCAGAGCTAGAGGTTGATATATTTGATTTAGAAGAAACAGAAATGGAAGCTCAGGATGTTCAAACAAATGTTGCTGCAAAGTTGCCCATGATCAAACCCAATGAGTTTGAGTTATGGAGGATGAGAATTGAGCAATATTTCATGGTCCAAGATTATACCCTTTGGGATATAATTATATATGGTGATTCCTTTTCACCAAGCTACTCAGAAGTTGTCCTAGAAGGTAAAACAAGTAGGAAAAGAAATACTGGACCAGTGTCAAATGAAGAGAAGATACTGAAGAGAAATGATCAGAAAGCAAGAAATTTGCTGCTTATGACCATTCCTGGTGAGCAGATGCTATCATTTAACAAGTATCTTGATGCAAAAACTCTTTTTGAAGAGATTTGTGCATATTTTGGTGGTAATGAAACTACCAAAAAGACACAGAAGACACTACTAAAGCAACAATTTGAAAACTTCACTGCTTTTAGTAATGAGTCTCTTGATAAGCTATTCTCTAGATTACATAAGCTTGTCAGTCAGTTAGCTGTGTTGGGTGTTGAGACAGAGAAGGAAGATCTCAACATGAAGTTTTTAAGAAGTCTACCTGATGAGTTCCACACTCATGTCATTGTCTGGATGAACAAACCAGACATTGAAACAATGAAGCTCAATGATTTGTACAACAACTTCAAAATTGTTGAACAAAGTCTTAGAAAGTCTGGAACTTATGGTACTAGTTCTGGGAACGTGGCACTCTTGTCATCTCCTAGTATTGGTAAGAGTGAAGAGGTAGATGAAGGTGAAAGTGCTCCTTCTACAAGTTCTCACAAGGATGTTGCTGGTCTTGGAGATTCAACATTCTATGCCTTTATTACCAGTCAATCTAATGGCTCTCCTCTCAACCATGAAGACCTTGAACAGGTAGATGGTGATGATTTGGAAGCTATGGATATTAAATGGCAGGTTGCTTTGCTTAGCATGAGGGCTAAGAAGTATTGGCAAAGAACTGGGAAGCAGATTACCATAAATGGTAATGACACTGCTGGGTTTGATAAGAAGAAAGTAGAGTGTTTCAACTGTCATAGGTTAGGACACTTTGCTAAGGAGTGTAGAAGCCCAAGAAAGCAGGAGAATAGAAACACATGGTATAAGCAAGATAGGAGAAAGGAAGTTACTGTTGAAGAGCCAAAGGCTATGTTGGCTATTGATGGTATTGGTTATGATTGGAGCTCTATGGCTATTGAAGAGGATGCACCACCAAATGCTGCTCTTTTGGCCAATGAATTTGCTCTAATGGCTCATTCTGATTCAGAGGTAAACAATATTACATCTTGTACTGAATCATGTCCTAATCATAAAGCTTATGAAGACCTTAATAAGAGATTTGAAGCTCATAAACAAGAGCTACTTGATTCTTTGTTTAATTTGGCTAATCACAAAAGAGGTCTAGGTGTTTTAGAAAAACAAGTCTTACATTTTAAAAATAATGAAATTCATTTTGCTGATGACATCAATATACTAAAAAATGACATTAAGATCAGAGATGAGTGTATTGTTGAGTTGAATGATTCATTAGCTAAACACAAAAATGAAAGAGAAAATGTAAAGGTTTCTGTGGATGTTTTAGCACATTCCTCAGAAAAATTCAATAGACTTTGGGAAGCCCAAGTTATTGATAAAGTTAATTCTGGTGTTGGATTTAAGTCTGTACCCCCACCATACAGAGGTGTTCATTCACCTCCAGGTATTGATTTAGCTCACACAGGGTTACCTGAGTTTCAAGAACCAATCATGGAATATGGTTCTAAGGTCACTAAATCTCCTAAGATAGAAAAGGTAAGTAAAAGTTTAGATAAAACTTTATCTTATCAGGACAAGGTGTCATTTGTTAAGAAAGGAGATGCTATAGTTGTTGAAGATTGCACAACTGATAGTGATAGTGAAGAAGAACAGGTTATGTCTAAACCTGTCTTGGTTAAGAAAGTAGGAACAAGTATTCCTAAGATAGTCAATCACAACACTAACAGGCCTAAGTCAAATGTTAAGACTGTTAGGAAACCAGTTAGATTTTGTGAACAATATAGAACTACAAACAAGTCCAGAGGTAACCAAAGGAATTGGAACAACCTCAAGTCTAACCAAATAGGTGATGACTTTGCTTTTTATAATAAAGCTTGTTATACATGTGGTAGTTTTGACCATCTTGCAGCTTTCTGCAACCAAAGGGTTACTGGGTATGAAAACCATAGAGTGAATCACAAAAGGCAAACTCCTCAAACTCTCTTTCACTCTAATACTCATAGAACTAAACCCAGAACAGTCTCAAACAAGTCTGGACTCAAAGGTCCTGACAGACAAAAAGGTCCTGTTAACAAAGTACTGCCAGTTCAAATTAAAGGTACTGGTAAATCTAAAGGTACTGTTAGACCTTTGATGACTGTTAACCCAAAATCAACAGCTAAGGATGCAAAAACAACTTTCATACATGCATCTAAAACTGTTCTAAGACCCATTCAAACAAAAGCAGTGGTTCACAAACAAATTTGGAGACCAAAGGGTGTGACTTCAAAGTTAGCAGACTCTGCTAAGCATGTTACACACTCTGCTGCTAAGGGTAATAGGGCAAATGCTGTTAAGGCCTCAGCATGTTGGATTCAAAAATCCAATGTTGCATCAACAGTCCTTAAAAGATTAAATTACATTGATGCAAGAGGCAGATCCAAGTCAGTAATGGCTTGGATCCCCAAAGAAAACTAACACTCTTATTTGTGTGCAGGAACATTCTATTGATCATCAAGATCAAGGATACTCAGATAGTGGATGTTCCAATCACATGACAGGCAACATGTCTTATCTTTCAGACTTTCAAGAATTCAATGGAGGATATGTTACCTTTGGAGGTGGTTTTCGTGGCAAAATTTCTGGTAAAGGTACTATTAAAACCGGAAATTTAGATTTTGAAAATGTGTACTATGTACAAGAGTTAAAGTATAATCTTTTTAGTGTTTCACAAATGTGTGACAAAAAGAATAATGTCCTTTTTACTGACACTGAATGTCTTGTTCTATCTAAGGATTTTAAGATGCCTGATGAAAATCAAGTACTTCTTAGAATTCCTAGAAAGGCCAACATGTATAGTGTTGATATGAAGAACATCATTCCTAAAAAGGATTTAACTTGTCTTGTATCAAAGGCCACATTGGATGAATCAATGTTATGGCATAGAAGGCTTGGTCATATTAACTTCAAAACCATAAATAAAATTGTTAAGAATGGTTTGGTAAGAGGTTTACCTCACAAAAGATTTGAAAATGATCAAACATGCATTGCTTGTCTAAAAGGCAAACAACACAAAGCCACTTGTAAGCCCAAAATTTTTAACTCTATCAATCAGTCATTGTTTATGCTGCATATGGACTTATTTGGACCAGTTTCAGTAAGGAGTATACAACATAAAAAATATTGTCTTGTTATAACTGATGACTATAGCAGATTTACATGGGTTTTCTTTTTAGCCACTAAGGATGAGACATCAAGCATCCTTAAGGAATTCATTACACTGATAGAAAACCAAGTAAGCAAGAAAGTAAAAGTCATTAGGAGTGATAATGGGACAGAGTTTAGAAATAGAGTTATGGATGGTTTCTGCAAAGAAAAAGGTATTAGGAGAGAATATAGTGTTGCTAGAACACCACAACAGAATGGAGTGGTTGAAAGAAAGAATAGAACACTAATTGAAGCTGCTAGAACAATGTTAGCTGATTCCAAGCTACCTATAATCTTTTGGGCAGAGGCAATTAACACTGCTTGCTATGTTCAAAATAGAGTTTTAGTTGTGCAGCCTTACAATAAGACATCATATGAACTCTTTAATGGTAGAACTCCTGCAATAGGATTTCTTAGACCTTTTGGATGTCATGTGACCATTCTCAATACCTTAGACAATTTAGGAAAATTCGATGGTAAAGCAGATGAAGGTTTCTTAGTTGGATATTCTCTTGTTAGCAAAGCTTTTAGAGTTTACAACTTAAGAACTGAGAAAGTTCAAGAAGAACTACATGTGGAGTTTCAGGAAAACAAATCCAATGTAGTAGGTCAAGGACCCAAATGGATATTTGATCTTGATTATCTAACAAACTCTATGAATTATTTACCTGTTGTTGCAGAAACTAATAATTTTTCAGGTTCACAAGCAACAAATGAGGTGGAGTTAGATAAAGATCAAACTGATGTCATTATGCCATTGTGGTCAAGTACCAGTGTGGATTTAGCTTCAAACAATGATGAATCTTCTTCTGGTAAAGCAAAAGAAGATGTTGAGGCTCAAAGAAGAGATGTTGGAACAGAGGAACAACTCAATATGTTAAATATTGATGGTACTACTGAGTCAGAGCAAGGTACTGTTAGTACTTCTCAAGGTACTGGTAGTTTATTTGAAGGAACTGTTAGTTCAGCTGAAGGTCCTGCTGGTCCTTCACACTCAAAAGATGCAGAGTTCCAAGAAGATGAAGTGGATGTGACTAATCTTACACCATCTTATCATGTTCCTACAACACCACACACAAGGATTCACAAAGTTCACTCCCTGGATAATGTGATTGGAGATATACAATCTGGTGTGAAGACAAGAAGACAATTGGTTTCTTCAGACCAAAAAGGGATTCTTGATGCCCTTTATGCTTCAAAACAACATGAACTTTCAAACTCATGTTTATTTGTATGTTTTCTCTCTCAAAAGGAACCAAAGAATATTCTTACAGCCCTAGATGATTTCAAGCTGGGTAGAGGCTATGCAAGAAGAGCTTCTTCAGTTCAAGATTCAAAAGGTTTGGGTGCTAGCAGATTTACCTAGGAATGAAAAGGTAATTGGCACTAGATGGGTTTTTAAGAACAAAAGGGATGAAAGAGGAATTGTGATCAAGAATAAGGCTAGACTAGTAGCACAAGGGTACACACAAGAAGAAGGAATAGGTTATGATGAAGTTTATGCTCCAGTAGCAAGGATTGAGGCAATTAGGCTGTTTCTAGCTTATGCTTCATTTTTAGGCTTCACAGTCTATCAAATGGATGTCAAAAGCGCATTTTTATATGGTAAAATTGGAAGAGAGGTGTATGTTTCACAACCTCCTGGTTTCATTGATCCATTACATCCAAACAAAGTGTACAGAATAGTGAAAGCTCTCTATGGCCTTCATCAGGCACCAAGAGCTTGGTATGCAACACTTGCTTCCTACTTATTAGAAAATGGATTTCAAAGAGGGAAGATTGATCAGACACTTTTCATCAAACAACACAAGAAGGATCTTCTGTTAGTGCAGGTGTATGTGGATGACATTATCTTTGGATCTACAAGGAAGGAAATGTGTTTAGAATTTGAGAAGCTTATGAAAGATAAGTTTCAGATGAGTTCTATGGGAGAACTTACATTCTTTTTGGGTTTGCAAGTTAAGCAATCATCTGAAGGCATATTTATTAGTCAAGACAAATATGTTGCAGAGATACTTAGAAAATTTCAATTTGCTGATTCAAAAATTGCAAGCACACCAATGGACCCAGAGAAGCACCTTCTGAAAGATGAAGATGGAGAAAATGTAGATGTACACAGTTACAGATCTATGATAGGCTCCTTGATGTATCTTACATCATCTAGACCTGATATCATGTTTCCTGTTTGTGTATGTGCAAGATTTCAAGTTACTCCAAAGGTTTCTCATTTAACTGCAGTCAAGAGAATTTTTAGATATCTCAAAGGTCAACCAAGGTTGGGTATATGGTATTCTAGAGAATCTCCTTTTGACTTGGTAGCATATTCGGATAGTGATTATGCTGGTGCTAGCTTAGACAGAAAGTCAACAACTGGAGGATGTCAATTCCTTGGGTGTAGACTTGTCTCATGGCAGTGTAAGAAGCAAACAAGTGTGGCAAATTCAACAACTGAAGCTGAATATATAGCTGCTGCAAGTTGCTCTAGTCAAGTTCTATGGCTTCAAAACCAACTTCTTGATTATGGGTACAATTTCTTAAACACTGTTATTTATATTGATAATAGTAGTACAATTTGTATTATTAAAAATCCTGTACAACACTCTAAAACAAAACACATTGAAATTAGACATCACTTTATAAGAGACTGCAATGAGAAAAGATTAATTCAGGTTCTTAAAATTGCTTCAGAGCATAATTTTGCAGATCTATTAACAAAAGCTTTTGATGTTTCAAGGTTTCAGTACTTGGTAGCAAGTATTGGAATGCTTAATCTTTAAATTTTCAATATGATGTGTTTTTGTACATAAAATTTTGAAAGTACTGCTGGATTTATAAGGTACTGCTATATCAAAATTTGAATTGTGTTATTCATACAGTTGGTTTTATGATTATTCTAATGCAAGACAAGTACTTTGTACATTGTTCTTTTGGTTTTAGACTAACTATTTCAGGTATGAATATGTGAACACAAAGGATATTTCAAGTGAAATGGGAACAGCAGAATTCTTATCAAATTGCTGACCATAATAGGTTTATGATGGACTGAGTTTAGGAATTTAACCTCCTTAAAACTTCTTTCTTCAAATCTAGTTATGATAGTTCACATTGAATTGATAACTTAGTTGATCAGATAGTAACTGATACAACTCACTTTCTATCATTTTATACTTTCAAGTATAATGAGTTAGTCTAAGGACATCTGATAGAAAGAACAGCTAGTAAAAGTGAATCTAACACTTGTGTTGGAGGTAACAATTACTATGAGCTGGAAACCCTGTCAAGAAAATCTTTTGAATAGATTTATCTTTTCACAGGCAGTTAGTGATAACTAAAATACATTGGTTCTCACACAACCAGAGGTTATTTTAAACCGAAATTTTGATTAGGTGACTGTTATTCACTTGATTTCTTCAAAATGGTTGCAAGTAGTATGATTTTTCAATTCTAAAATCATGAACATACTACTAAGTTAAATGATTTCTTAAAAGGATTTTCAAGAGATTCACAAAAACCATTCATTGATGGACTATGAATCAAAATGTCCACTGATTCACCTCTCATAGGAGTTAACACACCTAGAAGTGATGAGGACAGAAACTTAAACTCTTAAGGAATTGATGGCTTCATGTACAATATTGTCTGAAAACAAGTTCAAACTGATAGATCAGGTGATATGAAGAGAAGTTCTTTAGTACGTAGTGAGATCTTCCAAACAAGGGGAGGAAACTAAAATTATTTACTTCAGGGGAGGTTATAATCTCAGAGAAGGAAATAATTGCCCAGAAAAGGAAGAATAAACCAATATATGGAAGGAAAAGACAAGAGCATACAAGATGATGATGTAGAGGTTGAAAATGATTAGAACAGATCAAATATCTAGAAGGGATGAAGCATTTCTAAAGGAGAAAGTTCTATCTAGATCAAACGAAGGAAAGATTCAATTTCAATTCATTATGTTTGTTTATCACTTGCAAAGGCATGCTGATAGATGATTTCACTTGTTGAAATCATTGCCTCTTACAATTCCTCCATCCAAGGAAATTGCACCATCTTTTGGTACAATGTTTTGATATTGCTGAAGTCAAAGAAGAACAAAGCAGATGAGTTCAGAATAGAAGAATAGTTCAGATTCATGAAGTGTTTGAAAGATCTTCACAAGTCCTCATTTAATTCAGAAAAACATGTTTGAATTAATTCACATGTTTAGGGGAGGATTGTTGGGAATTAAATATTCTAAAGTTAGAGTATTAGAAATTACTCTAAGTCAAAGGTACTGCTAGTACATCAAGGTACTGCTAGTACATCAAGGTACTGCTAGTTCATGATCAAGGTACTGCTAGTACATCAAGGTACTGCTAGTTCAAGTTGAAGGTACTGCTGATCAGTGACTCATAGGATAAGATCGAAAAGATATTTATTGTATTTTGGTCAAACATATACGGTAGATAATATCTTACTCCATGTGCTTAGTTAACAAGTTGTATACATAGATACATGTTGTATCTTATGTACTGACACCAATATGAATAAGTTAAACAAGTAAGTCGGTCAAGACTTTTAAGCAATTTGTAAAGATCTTTTGCAACTATAAAAGAGATCTTAGTCTAGTGAATATGTGTGTGAATATCTGTTAAGACATAGAACAAACAAAAAATAACATATCACAAATCTAGAAGTATAAGATTCAAGGTTTTGTAACCCTAGTGAAAAACACAAGATCACTCGTATTATTTGGAATAATATTGAATCGTTTAGTGAAATACTTTCTTTGTTCATTGTTAAGTAACAAATATAATTCTTCCATTTTCATAACATACATAACCTTCTAAGTGTGGTTAAGTAAATTCCGCGTACTTAATCATATTAACTCAATATATCTTATACACAAAGAAACAAGGTTTAACCACCTTAACCGTGTATCAAACAAGAGGACCTCACAAATATTTTAAAAGTACTCCAAGTGTTTTAATTATCTTAATTCGAGTCATTAGAATAGTTATTTGTAAAGTTATGTAAAAGTTCAAGTGTAAGGGGAATGCAATGCCCCTTTGATGTATTATTTTGGATGGTAGGGCAAGAATGTATGAAAAAAAAAAAAATCAAGAAAAATACAAAAAAATGAGAAAAAGAAAAGTAGAAAAAACATACGGACTACCATCCCGTTTCATTTTATGTTTATTTTATGTTTTTGTTATTTTGTTTTTAGCTTAAGATTGAGTCGAGTCTTGGCTTAGCAACATTGTATAGTACATGTAATTAATCAAGATCTTTAACTCGCCACCAGTAAAATATCCTTTATCCAACAAAACCGTGTTTTCCTTTTCCCTACACCTAACGTTATAACCCGTTTAAAAGCCCTCTTTGATAGTTTATCTTAGGTGCTTACGCCTAGTGGAGGAGGTTTTCGATCCTTTCCCAAGCCTATGGTAATCTATTTGCTATGACGGGCAGTGAGAGATATTATCCGTTTTCATTTATGAGATTTATTTTGATGACACTTGAGAGATGTGAGTATCTAAACACTACTTGTGAGGTGCTAGTTTATAATCTCCGTGCTTATTATGATTAAATTGGAACGACTATTAGTTGCAATTACTTTTATAATAGCATTAAATGACCCCTAACTTGTATTTTGATTAGAATAAAAGCGCATTTGCTTGAGGACAAGCAAATCTCAAGTGTAAGGGTATTTGATGAAGCGAAAAGTGTACCGCTTTTAAGGGGTCATTTAAGCCCTAAATCGTATTTATTTGATCAAATATTGCCCTAAATCGTTCCTTTTGTCATTTTAGGTACTTTTGAGAAGAAATCTGGAAAAGGAAGCATTTTGGACGTTTTTGGAGCATAAAAGTGAAGAAAACGACAAAGTCTCAAAATCATGCTGGAAATTACCTTTGACGGCGTCAGGATTATCCCTGGACGACGTCACGGCTTGGCAAGAAAAGGTGGATGTGAAATTTACTCATGATAAGCCAGAGAAATTTGCATGGAATTCTGACGGCGTCACGCTTTAATCTGATCAAGGTCGTCACGGTTTAATTTAGAGAGGGACGGCGTCACGCATAATCCTGACGGCGTCAAGCCTTGATAAGCCAGAACGGATTTTGGAGAGCTAAAGAGGGACGGCGTCAAGAAGGTCATTCGGGAACCCTAAAAGCGGCGAGGTGACGGCGTCACACTCCATAACGTGACGCCGTCAGATCTGAAAGTCTATATATAGTTTTGCAATTTTTTGTCATTAGTGTGGAACTTATTGAGGAACTTTGTGTGTGAAAACCCTAAGACGAATTTGGCAGCTTTTTCAAGGCTTTTTGCCTTGAGATCTTCCATGTTACATTGAAGATAAGTTATCAATTAATCATTCAATATGTCTATGTGTTGTTTGATTCTATCTTGTTCTTGTCTTTTGTTTAACATGCTAGGCTAGATTTATCTTGTGTTTGCTTAGATCTAATGAAACCTAGCTATTGATTATTGGTTATTAGTGTGTTGTTAGTTGTATTGGATGATTGTTCATCTATGTTAGGCTTAAGAAAACTGGCTAACTTCCTATTCGGTAACTTGCTTGAACGTCTTAAGAAACATGAACCAATGCGTACTAAAGGTTTTTATGGTTGTATTTAATGCATGAGCGAATTCTAGTGATCCCATGTTAGGAGCTTCCTAGCCGGCTCGACATAGGAGTGAAGTAGGAGCTTGTAGAGTTGGGGAAGTACGTACGCCACCCCACAAATGGTATTAAGGAATACACCCGTCATCCACGCAACTAATACACACTAATCAACCGGTAAAAGATAGTTAGGGAGTAAGGAAATCTAAGTAAACACATTTCTCTCCATATAAGTTTTACCACCTTTTCATTTTCTGTTATTTTATTTTATTTGCATTCGTAGTAACTTGGGTTAGTTGACTAGCAACTAATTCCGCCCACTCCTTCAAACCCGAGATTTTACTTGCTTTCATAAAATTATAAAAACATAAAAAAGAATCTTCTCTCACCCTTAGACCTATTAGACTAGTTTTTCATACCTAACGAACACTATTCCCTGTGGAGAACGATCAATCCCCCGTACTTACCACTACACTATACTACATCGATCAGGTACACTGCCTGGTGGGGTTGTAAGCCTCTTGAGATCCCTCGAGAGGTAAAACCTGTTGTAAGGTTGCAAAACCACGCATCAACAGGCAATAAAACAATCCTAATCATGATGTTAAGCTAAAGTACTATTTTAATTAGACTAAAACCTAACACACAAGAAATGCTCAAATTGATCCTTTAAACCCTAATTCATCGTATGAGAGATTTAGCAACAGAAGTGTTCCAATAAATTGGGCGAATGATTACAAAGTATACACGAATGTGTTAAACACTTACAATCGTGAATTCAAAGTTGATCAAAAAAGCTTGGTCGAAGGTTGAAAATGGTGGCAATTAGGTGCGTTTTTAAGTTTGTGTGTTTTAAAAAACTGAGTTAGTTTGCTTATATAGGGAAAAGTTTGGAGTTTTGTCAAGTTTAGTCCCTTAACCCGTATTTCCCATCAAGCGCAGTCCTTATGTTACAATATTTTGACAATTGACTACAACAGTCCTTGAGGTTTGTTGTTGTTATATCCTTAGTCCAAATGTTTGTTAACTTTTGTAATTTACATTTCTCCCCCTTAAACTAACAAATACTTTTAAAACTCTTTCAAACTTTTAGTTCAAGAGATCACGAAAATGTTGCACGATGAAGATTTTTTATGTCTGATGAAGATTTTGAGAAGAGTGTGCGAAAGTCATGATAAATAAAAATTCTCCCCCTCAAAATATGTTCGTGATAAAAAAAATTGATTAAATGTGTATATCAAGAGCATATTTTGGTTTGTTTTGAATTTTGCACACTGAAAAAAGATTTTTTTTTTTTTTTTTTTTTTTTTTTTTTTTTTTTTTTTTTTTAATAAAGAAAAGTAAAGATGAAAAATATTTTTGTGTTTTTGAATAAGATATTTACAAAAAAGGTTTTGGTGTTTGACTTTCTTAGTTGTGTTTAAGAAAGTTGTTCAAATCATCTAGAGTCAAACACCGCATATCAATTTGGTGAACTAATTCCACAAATCTTGCATGGGGCAAGGCTTTGGTGAATAAGTCCGCTAATTGGTATTTAGTACCCACAAAGTATAATTCAATTGTACCCTGTTTAAGATGCTCTTTGATGAAATGATATCAAAGTGCGATATGTTTTGACTTCGAATGTTGAACCGTGTTGCATGAGATGGCAATGGCACTCTTGGAGTTACAGTATATGTGAATCTTATTGAAAATGTAACCGTAGTCCATCAACTGTGATCGTATCCAAATGACTTGGGTACAACATGCTGACATGGCTACATATTCGGATTCTGTAGATGACAATGAAGTGCAATCATGCTTCTTTGACTGCCAAGATACAAGTTTGTCTCCTAGAAACTGCACTCCCGCAGATGTACTTTTGCGTGTGTCTAAACATCCTGCATGATCAGCATCTGAAAAAGCTATTAGTTCAAAACCAGAATCCTTTGGATACCAGATCCCCAAGTGGATGGTTCCCTTTATGTATTGAAGGATTTTTTTAACCTCAGAGAGGTGTCTTTCAGTTGGTCGTGACTAATAACGGGAGCATAGGTATACAGCAAAAACTATATATGGTCTATCGGCTATTAGATACATGAGGGACCCAATCATACTACGATATTTTGAAGGGTCAACTGGTGTACCATGTAAATCAGCATCCAGCTTTGGTGATGATGCAGACATAGGTGTGTTATAAGTATCGCAACTTGTCATGCCATCTTTCTTTAAAATCTCAAGAGCATACTTGGACTGATTTAGAAAAATACCACGGGGGGATTGATGAACTTGAAGTCCTTAGAAGAACGTAAGTTCACCCATCATGGACATTTCAAAATTCTGTTTCATTAATCTTGCAAAAGCATTTGAGTACTTTTTATGTGTTGAACCAAAAATGATGTCATCAACATAAATTTGAACAATTAAGATGTCCTCCTTGTGTCTTTGAATAAACAGTGTGGGATCAACTGATCCTTTGGTAAAGTGATTAGCAAGTAAGAATGCGGACAGTTTGTCGTACGATGCCCTCTAGGCTTGTTTAAGGCCATAAAGGGCTTTCTTGAGTCTGTACACATGATTAGGATGATCTGGATCGATGAAGCCCTCCGGTTGAGTGACATACACTTCTTCACGGAGTTGCCCATTCAGAAATGCAGTTTTCACGTCCATTTGATAAACGATGATGTTCTTGTGGGCAGCATACGCCAGAAACATGCGGACAGCTTCAAGTCTAGCCACTGGTGCAAAGGATTCTTCAAAATCAATGCCTTCTTCTTGGCTGAAACCTTTGGCAACCAGACGCGATTTGTTACGAATTACTGTTCCATCGGCTTCAAGTTTGTTTTTTCCAAATCCATTTAAGTCCGAAAAAATAGACTCCATCGGGTCTTTCTACCAATTCCCAGACTTCAAGACGTTTGAATTGATCGAGTTCTTCTTGCATTGATTCAATCCAATTGTCATAAGTCATTGCTTCTTTAATGTTCTTTGGTTCAGCTTGACTGACGGTAAGAGCATAAATGCATGTTTCACCATCCATGTGAAGTCTTTGTCATGTCATGACTGGACTATCTGGATTATCAATCACATTTACTAAGGGATTATCTCTTGTCCATTTATGTGTTGAAGGGTAATGTTGAAAAAGAGTGTGCATATTAGACGAATCTAAGTTACGTGTAGACGACTCTGCAATATCGGGAATGGTTGGAGCCGGAGCAAATGGATTAAAGAAGGCATTTCTGTCATAATCTGCAGGTGCGGGTACTTCTTGTTGTTGTTGACCTTCAGCTTCATTTTCAGTGTTGGAAGCAGTTTGTACTGCTGTTGATGGAGATTCAATTAGAAGTGCATCTGTAGCAACTGTTGTTGTAGTAGCAGATGTATCAGGTATTGGATTATTATCAGGTTGTGCAGCAGAAATTGGTGATACATCTGATGCACGACATTCAAATGACTCATCAAACAGTAGAGCAAACAAGGTTTCCAATTCTTTATGGTTAAGTGAAAGAGGTGCAGCTGATTGATCTGGAAAATTTAGACGGTTGGTTGCGGGTCCTAAGTTGTTTTGCTCAGAAGCCATTTCTGTAAGCTCATCGAAATTAGCATGAATAGTCTCATGAATTTATCTAGTGTGACGATTCCAGATTCGAAAAACTTTGGAGTTCTCACAATATCCAATGAAGATACCAATGCCAGCCTTTGTTTTGAGTTTTTCAAAATCATCACGATCATTATTTGGATAGCAAAGAGCACCAAATACATGAAAGTATTGAATATTTGGTTTGCGGTTGTGAACAATCTCAAAAGGAGTTTTGTGATGCCGTTTGGTGATCATACAATTGTTTCGGGTATAACATGTAGTCGATCAGCTTCTGCCCATAAGTAATCTGGTAATTGAGAATTGATTAACATCGTTCTTGCAGCTTCCACTAACGTCATGTTGCATCTTTCGACAAACCCATTCTGTTCTTGACTTCTTGCAATGGATGTTTGATGTTCAATTCCCACTTTCTCAAAATAAGATCGAAGAATCTGATTTTTGAATTCAGTTGCATTGTCTGTTCTAACTTTTCTGACCGTATTACGAAGCTGAACTTGAATTTTTATGAGAAAGGTGATGATCATTGAAGGAGCTTGGTTTTTGCTTCGGAGAAAATAGACCCAAGTCCACCTGGAGTAGTTATCGGCAATTACTAAAATGTAGCGTTTACCGTTTATCGTTTGAACACGCATAGGGCCACACAAATCCATATGAAGTAGTTGAAGAACATGATCTTTACTGTGTTCTGTTTTTGAAGGGAAATGTGCACGAGTATTTTTCCTTGTTCACAAGCTGGACATAAGTGATCTTTTGAATATCGAAAACGTGGAAGACCATCGACTAGTTTGTGACGTGCGAGTTCAGTCATGGTTTTGAAATTCAGATGAGATAGTCGTTTGTGCCATAACCAGGATTTTGTTGAATGTGCTTTGGAGAACAGACATATAGGAGAAGAAGCAATCATATCAGACATTGAGACGGTGTAAAGACTAGTTTCACACTTGCCCGACATTAGATCATTTCCTTGTAAGTCACGAACGAAACAAGTTTTCTCCCGAAATGCTACTTCCAAATCCCCATCACAAAATTGACCGACTGAGAAAAGGTTGTGACCAAGGCCTTCGACATAATAGACACGACTAATTTTGATGTTGCCATTGACGTAATCTCCATAGCCCATGATAGCAGCGAAATGATCATTTCCGAATCTGACAGTGCCGATGAACTTTGCAACAAAGTTTACTAACAGTTTGAGATTGCCTGTCATATGTTGGGTACAACCGCTATCAACAATTGATAGAACAATTTGTACCACCTGCATCACACGAAGACGACGAAGATGAAGTGATGGTAACGGTAGAACCCGTTGGGTTAGTAACACAGTTATTAATCACTCTAGGTAGCCATGTAAAACTAGGTTTCCTTTGTAACCAACATTGCCATGTCAAACTAGTTTTAGCTTTCTTCTTAGTGAATGCGCTAGGTGATGGGATTGTCTTAGGAGTTGTATTCGCAACTATGGGTGTGTCTAAGGCATTTTTAAAAACTACACTTGGCGGTTTTCCTAGTACAGACTTAGAAGCAATAGTGGGCCTAGAGGGAATGCCAGATGTACGTTTCTTATTACGAGATAAAAGAAATTTTGCAACACATTTCTTATGATCACCAGATAACATGCTTTTACGAAAGAACACACAAGATGCGTCAACATTCAAAACATTCAAAGTCTTAGTATTCGTTACATCGATATTAGAATTACAAGTTTTTAAGTTCGAATCGAAATCAGACGCAACATGTGTTTTATTCAAATTCCTAAGTTGATCTTCTACTTCTTGGGGTTCTAGTTTCCTGCTTCTACGTTGCAAGATCCTATTCTTTTGTTTGTTGCTCTTATGCTTTGATCTGCTAACGCTAGTAGTGGGGACTATTCCTGTAGAAGTTGAAGGATTCAAATTAGTAGTCTGAGGGGATGTTTGCCTAGGTGTTGTGTCCATTTTGTACATGCTTGGTGCAATCACATTTGTGTTAACAAACTTTCCTTTTTCTAGTAACTGAATTTTCTCTTTAAGTTCAATGATGATGTGATTCTTTTGTTGAATTTTTGAATCAAGTTCTCTATTTAAACGTACAGTGTCATTACGATTTTGACAAACTTCATCGATTTCCTTTTCATATTTGAAAATTTGACTTTTTAAAACAGCATTTTCATCTTCAAGATTATCAACTTTGGATGTTTGACTCTTATGAAAGGACATCGTTTCATTTTGACTTTGCAATTTTAATTCAAAATCAAGACTCTGAGTTTGACACCATTGTAGCTTCTGATTGAGTTGAAAATTTTCTGTTGAAAGTTTATTTTTCATATCATCATTGTGTTTAATGATTCTCTCATTTTCTTTTTTTTAAAGTCTCAATTTCGTGTCTCAACGTTTCAGTGTCAGCAGTGTGATCATCAACAAGCATAGAATTGCAAGACTCATAAATCGAATTCATAACCACAGAGATAATATCAGAACTTAGAACATCTTCCAAGAGTCGATCAACATCATTTGGTAAAACTTTGTTTCGACATTTTTGTTTTGAGATCGAATTTTCAATTGCATTGAAAGTGTTCATCATGGATGTTACTTCTGTTCGGAGTTCCTGTTCCCAGTGTGTAGCACAAAGACGCAAATGTTGAACATATGGTAAAAATTGTTTTTGAAAAATTTCTCTCTTTTCTTTTTCGTAAGGAGATAGAAAAGTGGAAACTGTTATCTCAGAGTTACGTTCAATTGCTTGTTCTAAAAAGTTGATGTCTTTCATAAACGTATCAAAATATCTAAGTACAAGACATCGTTTAGGTAATGGTGCAGTTACTCTAGAAGTTGGTAAAGGACCATTTATTTGTGCCACTGGTTTAACAGGACCAACCTCAGAAGAAGATTCATGAAATTGCATTACAAACCATGGTTGTTCTGTTTTATCTTTTTGAGGAACAAAGGTGTCAGAAATATGAGGCACTTTTGAATAATCAAATGGTTTATTGAACTTAACATTGCTCATTTTTGATCGACTATCTTCTTCCTGTTCCTGTTCTTCCTCACAGTTATGTACAACAACACGTATAATTGAATCATCAAAGAGATGGTCTGCACTATACAACTTTGGATTTTCCTTGAGTGCTTTGTGTAGAAAACGTGGTTTGTCATCACCAATAGCAAAACCATAACCTTGGGGATTTTGCTTTAGAGTAAACTTTTGAATTGTTGTTACAGACTCACCAGTTTTATAAACAACTTTTTGAAACTCTTTTAATTTACATTCCAAATCTACGATTTCATCAAGATTAGAATCAATCTGTTTCCTAGACACTTGTTTATGTTCAGAAAAACTAGCTTGACAAGTTGACAACTCTGTTTTTGTTTTTGAAAGTTCAGAATTGAGATGTTCAACCTGTTGTTTGAATTCTAATTTTTCTTGTTCCATTTGAGACACCAAGTTATTTTTGGAAGCAGTTAATTCTCGTATTTGATGTTGTAAATCTTGTTCTTTGACATAAGCTTTTTGAAATGCAGCTTCAATACCTTGTTCTCGTTTTTCTTTTGTTTCAAAATTTGTTAGTTGTATTTCATAGCACTCAAGATCCTTAGTTAATGATGCAACTTTTGCTTTTAATGTTCTGTTGATTTCATTGCATTTATCAATCTGAGATTTTTGTGAGTCCAACTAGGATTGGGTGGTCAATAGTAAGGTCATGAGTTCTGGATCTGGACCGAGCAAAGGTTCATTTTGTTCAATTTGATCATTGTTATCGTCATCAATTGGATCATCAAATGTAACAACTGGGTTAATTTGATCTTCATCAAATGTAACAACTGTGTTCATTTGTTCATCTTCTTGAGGAGATAATAATGAATCATTTTGAACAACTTGCTCCTCGTCTGATGTAGATGCAGATGGTGATACAATTTCATGTATTAGACATGTTGTTGGATCAGGTACCTGAGACAGACCGTCAGTATCATATACTGGGCCTGTGTCACTCATGTGGAGTTCCTGCATGTTTGCCATTAGCATCACAGCTGCATTTGCTTCCAAATCCTCCATGTCATCATCTGAATATGCATTTGCCATGAAGCTATTTTCTTTGTCAGTGAGAGTGCCCCCTGATTCATCCTTTAGAGCTAGAAGTAGTGCCTGCTTATGAAACTCACTGCCTCTGACTCTAGGTTTGGGACATGCATTAGCCAGATGACATTTTCCATTGCAGTTATAGCACTTGACCATTGTATTTCCAGTCCATGTATTCCCAGTTTCAATAATTTCCACCCTTTTCTGAGGAGCACTTGCATTGTTTCTACTTCCACTAGGTGCATTAAATCATTGTCAATTTCCTGAATTTCCCATATAACCTCTGGATCCAGTTCTTCCATAAGTACGATTCTGTATTTCAACCCGTCCATCTTGTACAACAGCTTGATTGCTTATGTTTGATGAAGTGCGGAGACGATTGTTGGATTTGTTAGAGAATTTGCTGAAAGCACGAGCAATGAGTGTAAATCCTTCATTCAAAGAGTTGAATGCATCGTCTTCATCATTGTTTGTATTTGTGTAAAACATGGTGTCAGTGTTGTCATAGGGAAAAAGTTGATTGTCAGTTGATTCCTGTGTCGAATCATATGGAATGAGTTGGGTCGATGAGGTTTGTTGAGGGTAAGTAAAGTGATGTTGTTGTTGGACAAAAGCATGGTTTGATTGTGGAGGTGGAGCAAAGTGAGATTGGGCTAGCAGTGCCAATGAATCTGGAGTTGTAGAAGGTGAATAATTCCCACGAAGAGCTCAATCTTTGTCAACTTCAGATTGATGGTGTTTCAGATAATCATACAACAACCCATAAGATGCATTGTGTAGATTTTTGGCTTGACGAACAAACGTGACATATTTTTGCCAATCTGGACCAAGACAGATGAGAAACTTAGTGTTGATAAAATATTGTTATGTCTGTCCAAGTCATTGATGATGTTTGTGAACCGATGGTAATAAGACTCTAGTGACTCCCCTGATTCAATCATGAACATTGTATATTCGAGGTAGAGTTTGGATTCCATATCTTCTTGGTTCAGTTCAGTGCCTTCCATTAAGAGATGAACGTGTTCCCACATATCCTTAGCAGTTTTCTGAGCATCAATGCTTCGGAAAATTGGATTAGGTATTCCCTGAAGAATGTATGACATTGCAAGTTCATTTGCTTCATGATGAAGTATTTGCTCTGCAGTAAGTTGAGTTTCAGGAACAGGGAGCACGGTGTCAGGTCTTGGAGGAGTAGCAGTTGGATCTCCAGGAGCCGTTGTAGTTGGCATTTGGAATGGACCTTCAATTATAGCCTTTTTCATATATTTGCCATGTGGTTTCTTGAGTTCGATGAACATTAAGAATCGACTTGCCCATTGAACATAATTACCAGGAGTGAGCATTGGAGGTGTGTCAAGTGATCCAGCTTCATGTCTAGATTGTTGGCTACTGATGGCCTCACACATTTGATCAAACCAATGTGGTTGTTTTGCAGGAAGTGGGAAGGATTGCATTGGTTGTTGTAGGTATGGTTGTTGAGGGGATTGTTGTTGTGGAAAGAATTGATGTTGCTGCATGAGTAGTTGTTGTTGAGGATACTGCGGTTGCTGAGGATACTGTTGTTGAAAGTAGTTGAAATACGGTGGTTGAGACATTAGGTAGAAGTAAAGTAACTTGTGTGGATGATGGATCTTTTAGGATAATGAAGGTTGTTTTTGTAGTTTAGATGTTTGAGTAACAATCTAAGTAGAAGATGCTGAGAAAAATCCTTACTCGAAGAAATTAAATTCTTATAAGTTCTGATTTCCTAACTCGGAAAGTATAAACAGAACTTTCTTACTCGAAGAAAATACCCTTACTTAAAGAAAACCTTACTCAAAGAATCTGGCCCTTACTCGAAGATGTCCTTGCTCGAAGAAATGAATTCTTACTTGAAGAATGTAAATTCACGAAGTATATAACCCCTTAGTAGAAAGATTATAATGGAGAAGTTCTGATTTCCTAACTCGGATAATATAAACAGAACTTAAGAGTAATCGTTACTCGAAAAAGCTTGCTCGAAGAAATATTCCTTACCTGAAGATTTACTAGGAGAAATAGTTGCTTGCTCGAAGAAATTAAAGCTTACTTGAAGTGTTGCTCGAAGAAACTAAAGCTTACTCAAAGTGTTACTCGAAGAAACTGAAGCTTACTCGAAGAACGTCGATGTAAAACTTAAAAAAACTCTAAAATCTTCCACAAAACACAACCTAATCTATCCCTTGGCGATTGATACCACTTGTTAGGTCACAATATTAATCACACAAGAGATATATTCTAGAGAGAGAGAAAGTAAGAGAGAGAGAGAGTGGTATGGAACTTGTATATGAAATAAGAAAATGAAATAACCAAGAACCAACACCCTTCTCCAAGTGAGAAAGGGTATTTATAGTTACACAATAGTTAAAGGGCGTTGCCCTAATAGAAAATAATAGGCCGCTCATGGGCTTGCTTCATGAGCAGGAATCGTAACTAACATACAAGCCTTATAGTTTACGACCTAATACATATACTAAATGACTGACACTTTATAATAATTACACGTAATACCAACAATGACCAAACCAACCTCCTTAGCTTCCATTGTACTACCAGAATCCAACTCAGCCCCATCCTTATCCACGACATCAGTAGGAATGTCACATTCATCAGTATCAATCATATTAAGGGCACCAAAAGGATTCGATGTAGTAATCTTTGTCCCACTCATACTAGCCACTTCAGTGGCCTTCTTCTTTGTAGCATCTGCCTTCTTGGGCTTAGGAGGAGGTGCTTTAGGTTGATACCTAAACTTAGGACCCATAACAAGTTTAGTAAATCCTCCTTTACCCGGAATACTTTGACCGCCATTCTTACCCTTATTCTTGTTATTGACCGTTTGGAAACCATCACTAACACTCTGTTTATGCTGAGTAGGAGGTGGAACAGATTTAGGACAATCAAGCAGAGTATGACCAAAAATCTTACACATATCACACGGAGGTGGTTTCCAATCGTATTCAACCCGAATCTTTTCAATAGTAGTACCCATCCCATCAAGTAATGGTATCTCAACAGTGAGGCTCTCCCTAAGTACCTGATCCACCTTAACTTCAATCAAATACCTAGCAAAGCTACTTTGACCCCAAGATTCCAAGCATATCTAACTAGTGTAAGAGTCTAACATATTTGGCATAGCAATCAATGTGGCTAGGAGACTGAGGCCATCATTAGAGCACATAGCAAGGGGCACGTCATGGAATTTAACCCATACCAGAATATTAGTCAAATCCTCTTTAAGTAGGTTAGTATTCAAGGTCCAAGGTTTAAGAATAATTGGAACATTTCTAATCATCCACAGACCATTTTCAAGTACATCTTCAACACCTTTCTTCGAATTAAACTTAAATAAAAAGAACCCCTTAGCATTCATCATGACCTTTTGAATGCCATACTTAGCCCACGTATTACGTACATAAAAATCAACAACCGGAAAAGCAATATGTTTACCAAGAAAATAACCGTACAAAGAATTCTCAAATATGGAATTTACCTCTTCTACCACTTTCATGGGAACGGAAAGATCCACTCCATTTGTTTTATTGCTACACTCCAGCCTACGAAAGTTAGACTTGTGTTTCTTGGGCTCATTCGACGTAGCACCCGCATATGAAACCGGCTTCACATTAGAAACACTAGTAGCCACATTAGGCTGAGGTGATGAATTAGAAGCAACCATGTTCTCCGCATTCTCAATACCACCTTATGAATACCATTAGGTCCACTCTTAATTGTAAGCTATTCCAAAACCGTAGGAGCAGCCCCTTGAGCATGATTAGGAGCAACCAAAGATTCACCACTAAAACCACTACCATTAGAAACGTTAGAAGAACTAGGTTGTTCATTGGAGCTTTGGGCAGCAGGTCAAAGTGCCTTGGGATTGTTACTCAAATTAGCTTATGATTCAACACCCTTTGGATCTGCCCCAACAGTTAGCACCAACGGACCAGAATTAACATGACCAGTCCCGTCATTATTTGGCTTAGAAACCCTAGAATTCCTATCAATAATCCCCTTTAAACGTTGCATATGAGCGTTCAAAGCATCAACATCTACAGTAGCCACAGGTGGTGGCATACTCTTATCCTTCTCTCCCACATTCGACATCACAAGAACCCTAATACACCAGTACAAGTAATCGCAATACTGAAAAACAGGGGGGGTACCCTTTTGAGGAGTCATTGTCGTTTAGGTCAATACCATACTTAAAGTAAAACACAAGGTAAAACAAGAAATGGACACCACAGATTTGTTCGTACCACACAAAAAAAAATTAAACTTGGTTTTTAATAAAGTATTTCTAGATATATTGTTCGAACCCAAAAAGAAAATGGACGGCAAGCTTAAATGATATTCGAACCAAAGTAATGAAAATAAGAAAAATGAAAAAAACCGCGAATCCAAGTCCAAGCATTCACAATCAATCGAACCTAACCTTGGCTCTTGATACCAATTGTAATGTTTGCATGCTTGGATTAGATGTTGGAAGAATTCTAGAGAGAGAGAGAGATGAGAGAGTTGGGAGATTTAAAGAGAGAAAATTAGTTGAATGATTAGAAACCTCCAACCCTTCCCAAGTGTGGGAAGGGGTATTTATACTTACAAGATATGGTGCCCCGAGTGGGCTGTGGAGTGAGCTGACAGTGGGTAAAGACCCGACCCACTCCACAAATACTAATATAACTAATACTAATAATAATAATACTAAACTAGTACTAATATGCCTACGAGCTACATGAATGCTAAACAGATACTCGGGGTGACCGAGTCTTCACATGAATATTTATATTCCTAACAATCTCCCCCTAAGGGAGGTCACCCCAGAAATAATATTTTGAATTCTAGCATTCTGTTACATGAATGTAACTTTCTAGCTCGTAGTCTTTGATTCTTCAAATCCATTACTCTTTGTACATTCAGCAGTGTTCTTTTGATGACCGTTCTTCTGTCTTGGATGATCTTTGGTGATTCTTTGATGTCATCATCCAACGTATGTCTCCAGGTCATCTTTTAGCATTATGTCTCCATGTGATGTTGTGATCTTTGGGTCGACATGCTCACACTTTTCTGAATCATGATTTTCAGCATCAGAGTTGCAGAAGCAGTGTTGAAGGTCTTTTAGATATCATGATTTCGTTGATTATGATGATGATGGTGTAGTGTGAGCATGTGGTGATGGATTGGCATCTTGTTCAACAATGAGCTACAACTGCAATCAGCTACAACCGCCAGGTGTTCCTGCATACGACAGTTAGCAATAAACCGTCCGGTACTTACAGGTTCGGACTTCAAGATTGTTAACAGCATAGTGTGAAAACTCTCTCTAATCCTTACCAAGGCCGTTCCTAAATCAAAAACCCACAGAGGGCTTTAAAGATCTACCGTAGTAAATCAACGATTAGGTGAGTCGCTGGAGATCACTCCACGACTGTAGACCGTTTGAAACCGTCGTGACCACTAAGCGTAATCCACAAGGAATTACCGAAGTGACCTGCTTTCAGGGCTGTTTGATGTTGACCCTGACAGGAATTTCCATTCAATCACTGAGAACTACATTTGTAAATTCCCTCATAAATGTTCTGGCAGATTGCTAAGATCTGCGTAGGACTCATAAGTTTACATCTGGTGTCCTTAATGTTGAACAACCAGTGTAGAATTAACACGTGTTCCTATGAGATCTTATGATGCATCTCGTGGCTCTAGACTCGATAAGTGCAATTTTGGTAGTCGGAGACTGGAGCGGTGTCTCCTGTTTCAATATGAACATAACTCGTAATGAGCGGTCGATAGATTATATAGGGTTCCCCGTGAGAATGAAACAAGTCCTTTTAAGAGAACTTGAGTGGTTAGAAGGTTTAGTGCAGTGCGTCACTGGGTCCATGACGTCTTGTCTTCAATACCGGTGTTACCTTAGTAACCACCAGTAGCATATGAATTGAACCCGGTTTCTGCCCTAAGGTTGAATAATTGGAGGGCTATTTCTTTTCACCCTTTCTCATTTCATTTCTTTTTAATTCTTCAACCCCTTCTTTCTCCTTTCTCACATTACTCCTTTTTCATAATCATACCTAAGGACTTTCTAATACTATCTATTTGGTATTGTCCTTGGGTAAATCCCTCCGGCTCTGGCGGATCATAGGACGGTTTTCCTAACCTTAGCCACCTTATAACACCATGACTATCCTATGTTGCCGTAAACCAAAATCCTTGAAAAATCTCTCAAAGTGTTCATGATTATGAAACACATTTTGCTAACACTTTGAGAGTTTTATATTTTTCAAATTCTCCCCCTTAACATGTGCTCAGATGATTTTATTATAAATTTGCACATGTTGGGTAGAGTTCGCACTTTTTGAATTGATCCACTTTCAGTGAACATGACCGATTCGAGACACGCTTACATCACTAGTTAGACTAGCTTGAAATTATTACCCGGCCTGGTCAAGTCCATAGAAAGTTTTCTACTCAGACACGTCCTCTTCGAGACACGCTTACATCACTGGTTAGACCAGCTTGAAATTATTACCCGGCCAGGACATGTCCTTTCGATTAATGACAGTATTTGTTTCGTCAATTCATTGGTGAAGTCTGAGTCACGCTCACAAGAGATGCCATATCCTTTTTGTTATCACAAACCATTTGCTCCCCCTCAATATGTGCATCGATATACGAAAGAGTTTAGCACATATGGGAGAGCTTACACTTAAGTTCAAACAATCACATTTTATCAGATTTCATATTTAAATCACATTCTCTCCCCCGATCAAAAATTTCAAACCATTTGAGATTTGTGATCCCAATTGATTTAAATAAGTTAGAAATTATGGGAGAAAATGTGGTCAGTTTTAATATGTGCTGATAATGGAACATGCAACTGCTCCCCCTCAATTTATGAGGGAGGTTCACTACTTATCATGTACCAAGATAAACTTTATGACACAAATGATATTGACTTTTTTGCGCAGACGATGTGATCATCCACTTCTCTGAGAGAGTCATTAGTCAACATCAACTATCCATCCACCAACAAAACTTCCAAGTATTGTAGATCCCCACTTGGCGAGATCAGAATAAGTATTGCTTTGTTTCACTGAAGGTGGTGGTGGTGATGACAGTGTTGTTGTTGTTGTTGTTGTTGTTGTTGGTGATGTTGTTGTTGTGGTGAATTCAGAGCCAGTCAATAGAGTTCGAACATCTGATCAAATGGTTAGAGCGGGAACTGGCACATTCATATTGGCCATGGAATCTGCATAAGAATATCAACACAGATATACATACATACAGATACACTTTTCATTAATAGCTACCACATAGCAGCTTGCCAACTCATAATACCAAATTCATCTCATAATCAAACCACAGTCAGGAAATACATCAAACCACTATCTAGCATGAAGAGCAATCAGCAATCATGAACATGGCAATTCACTCATATTTCAACATTTAGCTCAGTTACTTAGGGACAAGATTCAAACATGATAACTATATACCTAAGCATATCCTGAGAGCACAAGCACTAAATCAACAACAATTAAGCAGCTATCGACTAACAAAAGTCAAACAACATTTGAAACTCATTCATTCAGATCATACAAATGCCAGTGGAGTTTTAAAGAACATCAAACACAATGGGTTTTCTAACTTCTTTTAGATTTTGTGTCTTTCACGATGAGAGAACCGCGTCCGCATCAGTCGAAGTGGTGGAAGGCCCCCTGAGTCAAAGGGAGAGCTTCTGCGCCTCTCTCCAAGAGATACGATTCGGTATCTGAATCGGCTAAAGGAGAGTAAGAGTTCGAAGTTGCCGGTAGGTCAATATCCGGAGGTTGCTTTCCCTTAGTCATAGTGTAAAGCATTTAGGGGATTAAACGAGGATTCCAAAGTGACACAAATGAGCCTTCAAGTTACATAAAGCTAGGAAACTATATGCAAGTTGCACATAATGCCCTAATCTTTCTAACAACTAACACATTTGGCCATTAGATATAAAGCATAGTAACTTCCTTTTCAACTAATACCCTATTAACCACAAAACCTTTTCTAAGAATTATGATTTAACCAAGAAACCCGTTTGATAAAATAAAATTTGAAATCACTCTCCCCCTCAATCAGTGACCCGTATTCTAGTTAAAGAGTTGTAGTCATTGATTGAGTGACAAATTTTATGAACAATCCAAGTCTAAAAGAGTTTCAGACAACACGTAATCACCAAGTGTCTCACAAATAATTTTCAGAAGAATCATAGAAGGAAAACTATTTGTATACAAAGAAGATTTCTCGTCTTTTACAAGAAATGATGCACTGAAACGTACATCAAATCAGGTAAAATATGGATATAAAGTAATCCATGCCCAGGTGAACTTCACCCAGTGAAAGGAACAACCATCTTTTTGACGACGTGTTTTCCCCATTTTGAAACGCGGGTTGCTATCTAAAGTAATAGCAAGCCATTATGACATGTTTTGACAATTCATTTTAACTTCTGCTCGAGCTTCATTTAAAGTCCCGTGTCATTATTGAATGACATTCCTAAGACCGTAAATGTTATCGATAAACAGAAGACATGCCTAGAGAAACTATTTTTGGTATTTTCTAATTTTTCTGATTTTTATGGTTTTTCTGGGTTTAAGTTTTTATATTTACAATTTGTTGGTTTTATAATTTTCTATTTACATTTTTGTATAAGATATTTACAAACTATATTATTCAGTTTAAGAAGATGATGACATGAATACCGAAAAAGGATATCGATCTGTACGTTGTAGAAGTCAGTAGTCAACATCTCTTAAACTTTCACCACCAAAGCTTTCGAGGCTCCTGAATAGTAGACTGAACTTGAGCCTTCTCAATTTGAAGCTTTGACTGCTTCCCCCTAAACCGACAATCTTCCTTTTGAGCAGTTTCAAAGCTCTCTTTCAAGCTTACGAAAGGTAAGTGTACAGCGGAAACTGTAGCAAACCACATCAAAAATTGCTGCTCCTTTTAAGAATAACCATCGTGATTCTCCGATCGGGGGATCCTCAAATAGATCAGCAGTGTATCATCTCACACTTGAATAATTCTTCTCACATTTCTTCCCGCTGAAGTCTGAAGTAATGCATACCAAAAGTATACAGAGACCACTTCCCTCACATAGTTGGAATGATACACCATAAGGAACGAGTTAAAACATTGATTTTCTCTGCGGTTATGACATTTGTCTTCCCGGAATAACCCCAACTCAGAAGAGGTATAAAGTTCATCACGTGTACTCGTTGTGCGTTCAGATGTATGTCTTCTTCCCCCGTGCTGGTTTTGATACCTCGGAATCAGCAACACATTTTACGCACATATACTTGAAATCTTGTGAGAAGAACAGACTTGGCTCAAATGTATCCTGTGAGAATCAACCGCTATTGAAACTGTCTCTGACTATCTTTACCAACCCTTAAGTAGGCTATTTGACGAGATGATTGATGGAACAAACCCGATATACCAAACTTGACACTGAAGTAGAATTCCCCGTTTTCGTGACTTAAACTTGCACTAATGTTGGAAGAACGGTGTAGAGAATTAGTGCTCCAAGCAAATCTCTAAGTACTCAATACCCAACCAAAGTATGAGACATTAACACCTCTTGCGATTATCCATAACGTCATTGGCGTGTGACACTGAGTACTACAACGTAACTCCTTTAAGTGATAGTTAACCAGGTCATCAAACATTTACCCCGACTGCTGGTAACTAGATAAACTAGGTCTTCAACTTAAATCTTAAGCACGAGCAAGTTATCATTGAAAGTCATGCATCCAACCAACCCCGACTTCAAGATAGAATAAGATCACGCCTTTGAGAAAGTCAACTTCAACCTCAAATAAGTGATACCTGATCAACTCCGTAGTCACCATTAGATGCCCAACAAGTGAGTGAACAACCAATCAAATGTACGTCGATCCACTTGTTCACACTTCTCCCCCTCAAAAATTGCATATGAGAATGCCATTTTTGATTGAACAAGTGTATATGAGGTTGATCCACTGTTCACACTTCTCCCCCTCAAAAATTGCATTTGAAGTTGCCATTTTTGATCGAGTAAATAAACGTCCAATCTAATGAAATAGATCCACTTGATGACTGAACGAGCATGGAGCAAGTATGAATCTTGTTGATGAGAATAGTCAGAAACAAGAAGATTTCTCTTCTTCCGAAGATAAAGCGCACTCAAGCGTACGCCTTTCTTTTCATTGATGAACGGGGCCTGAAGAGTTGTCAGTAGACGCCATTATGATGACATTGAGGCCCGAGGCTTGAACTGCAGTGTTCAAACGTCATTGTCGATGAAGAACGAGGCCTGAACTGATGTGCACAGACATCATAATCAATGAAGAACGAGGCCTGAACTGATATGATCAAACTTCATGATCGATGAAGAACGAGGCCTGAACTGATGTGAACAGACGTCATAGTCGATGAAGAATGAGGCTTGAACTGATGTGTTCAAACGTCATTGTCATTGATGTTCATCAAGCTTGAATTGCTTGAACCCCTACTTTATGAGATATCAATCTTTTCGGCACCCAAGCCCTGAGTCTTTCCTTAATGGGAGGGAACGATGTATCTGCACTTAAGTAAAGACTTCCTGCATTGACATTAAGATTTTGTCTGCATTTATATGGGTTAGTGATATCAGCATTTAAACCATTTGGGGTTTCACTGTCAACCTTGGTTCTGCACTCAGTAAACATCTTTCTACTTGGTGTCCATCTAAGACCCACAATCTTAAAAGTTCTACCCGTTGGTATCCACCTAAGACAAGATCTAGGAGTGCTTGGTTTCTCAGGCACAGTGAAAGACTTGTTGGGAGAAAACCTTTTTCCTATAGCAATCTGTCTACCAGGTTTCTGAATATACTTCTTTGGTTCTACGGGCTTGTTGTTGTTTCTAGTCTTAGAGGATTGAACCTTAGCAGGAGCATTCAATTCCTTCAGGAATTTTGTTATACAATCATCATGGGTTGCATTAAAAATACATTTTTGACAAGTCGAGCAAACAAAGTCTTTGAAATCAGAAAAAGATCTAGGATTCTTAGAGTGATCTGCTACGGGAATTGCCTTAATTGGCACGCAACTACTCTTAGAAACAGGCAAATTCCTAGTCTTTTCAAGTGTGTTTTTCTTAGCATCCTCTAGGTTGTAATTTTGAACACTGTTTTTATGTCTAACATGTTCCTTTGGTGTCACTAATGACACACGCTTTGAACTAGTCCTAGAAGAGCTAGAGGCACACATGTGATGAGGTTTTGTAAACATACATTCCTTTTCCTTAGGTCTAGACTGTGAAGTGACTGGTTTTGACAAAACTTGTTTCGAATCAACTTGGGAGGCAAACCGTGGTTTTGAGGATTTTGGTCGCTCAGATCTAAACGCAGTCGGTTGTCTAACAACTGATTGGTTTCTAAGTGGTGGTTTCCCCAAGATTGATGGTTTTGCAAACTTAGTGTTCACACTATTTCCTGTCGATTTTCTTAACTCGTTTTTCAACGCTGCAATTGCAAAACCCTGTTCCTGAAGTTGAGCTTTGAATTCATCATTTTTGGCAATCAAAGATGTTGATTTCTCTACAGTCTTAGTTTTTGCTTCTTTGATTGAGTCACATAGTTTTGCAATGAATTTCAAAGTCTCATTTTCATAAAGTAATTCAGCCACATTAATGTCATGTTTAGTCTTAACATCATTGCACATGTCACGCATCTCAGTCAAACTGTTTTTCAGGTTTTTGATCGTTAGGTTTTTGGCTTCTAGCTGAGCTTTCAAATCATTTATCATAAAAAATTCACGGAATTCAGGAAATTCCGGATTCCTACATGGTTGGTTAGTTTGCAGACTTTCTTCCTTTTGTTGCATTGAGATTTCAAGTGAAATACTATGTTTTTCAAGTTGTAAAAATCTGTTTGAAAGTTCATTATAAACTTCTTTTTCAACCATATCATTTGATTTGAAAAACTCAGCCGTAGGCAAAGAACTTGACGCATCATCATGTTCAGCATCCTGATCAATTTCTCCCCCCTTATGACTCATATTTGTTGAATCAGAGGTGATATTTCTATCAGTCTTTTCCAACAGATATGTGTCATAAGTAGGTTTAATTTGATCAGTGTGTTGATGTTCATTAGCAAGGACATTGTTTTGACCAGACAGATGTACCTCAGCAGATGGCACTTGGTGATTTACTGAACTGAGATATGCATCCACATCATGTGTGATATCAGTCCCTAAGCTGTTGCTATCATCATGCTTATTTGACTCTGTCCCGTTTCCCATGTACTGTGCCCTATCATTAATGAACCCCGTAACATTACTCATAAATTGAAGTAATGTCCTTCTGAACAAGTCAACCTCAGTTCCAGTGTAGTT
This sequence comes from Artemisia tridentata subsp. tridentata, assembly GCA_021014915.2. NCBI lineage: Eukaryota > Viridiplantae > Streptophyta > Magnoliopsida > Asterales > Asteraceae > Artemisia > Artemisia tridentata. Next base: position 318,219,590 of record CP139507.1, on the reverse strand, counting down.
AGCAAAACACTTTTTCGCCATTTGACTATCATCATCATAATCTTCAGTGTATTGCGAATCAATGAACACTTGGAATTGGTTGTTGATCACACCCAAAGCAGCCATGGATCTATCTTTAGAAAAATCTCCTTTATCAAGTTGTTGTTCAAGTTGATCCAAATACAGAATCATTTTGACTGTGAAAATCTAAACATCTTGACCAAAGAGTGATGCGAATGCACACCTGTATCCTCCTAAGTATCCGGGCTGTTCGAAGAGAACCTTGATACGTGAATGAAGTAATCGAAAGCATTCAATGCAACTTTCCTTTGCATTAGGAACCATTAGTGACTGAAGCAACTCTCTCTCTTGTGAATTCGAGCACGAAGATTCCACATTTGTATTATCAGAATCACACACATTTATTTGTTGTTCAGAATTGGAAATCATTTGTTCATCATACGTGTCGTACAACTTGAGTATCTCAGATATGAAAGAATCTGAAGTAGTAGACATGATGTAAACGTACACGGGATTTTACAATTCTATGATTTAAACCGAGAAATAGATTCTTTCGCGGGATTTTACAAAAATCAAGAATGAACCGTGAAATGATAATGATAATGTGATATTCAAATAACCACCGTAGTTGTATCCAATAAACTCGAAAATATCTAATAACTAGCACGGTAGTTATAACCAACGAACCCGAAAATTTAACTCAAAATTAAAATTAGTCTCCGATAATTGAAGCACAATCAAATTCGTTGTCCAAAATTAAAAATTCTTTACCAACCGAGGAATTAGTCCTTGAAATGAGAATCTAATGAAATTTACTCAAGAAAAAAATCTTAAAAAATTGTCCTTGTGAATGTGATAACAGATCACAGTCCAACAAGTTTTAAACACTCGCAGCCCAAAGATGTATATCACTCGGCCCAATCCAAAATCCAATTAACCCAAATCTTTGTGTATATAGCACACACTAATCTCGCTTATCTAACGTTAATCACACACAAACACAGACCACAAAAAAAATATCCCTACCACCACATCTTATCACTCATGAGTCATGAACCCTAATCCAAAAAATACGCAGCCACTCAATCCAAACGGGAAAAAAAATCCAAACGGGAAAAAGAAATCCGACCCTCACTGCTCGACCATACCCACAAATAATGAACACAAGTGACCGGATCTTCAAAAGGTTTGAAGGTATGTTCGATTTTCTTTCTTGTGATTTGATTCAATCGATCAAAATAACAAATGAACACCAGATGATTTTTTGTTTAATCTTTAAACAGTTCGGATATATGTCGAGCTCAGATTCAATCGAACAAGAAAAAGAATGAAGCGAGGTTTTTATGATTTTTCCCTTTTGATTTTAACGACTGAGTTGAAGTATTGGTTCGAAATGGGAGTTGTAATGTGGATTTGTTGTATATGTAATTTGTTGTTGCACTCGAATGAGATAAGCAGTGGTTAGTTATTGTTTGTTCTGTTTAAGAGTTGTTTGTTGTTGTTCTTGATTAAGAGTTGATGTTCTGTTGATTTGTTTTTGTGACAAATGATGTTTTGAGTTATGTTCAAACCGCCTTTGTTGTCTTTCATGGATTGCATTTCCCCATCCATAGCAACCTGCCATTTATCCTTCTCAGGACTATTAATGGCAGCCCTATAACTAGTTGGCTCATCAAGATCCCCTAGTATAGTTTCCTCACACTCTACGTTTAAACATAGACGTTCAGGAGCTTTTGTAGATCTTGAAGATCTACGGATGGGAACCACTTCAACTTCAGGTGGAGGACCTAAACTTTCAGGTTCCACAGGAAGTGTATTAGTGTTCTCAGAAGGTGACGTATCTTCTTGATCATTTTCAAGATCATATACTCTCCCACTGAATTCTTGAGACAAGAAACTCTCCTCAAGGAATTCACCATACCTAGCCACAATGACTTTATTTTCTAGTGGGAAGTAAAAGTAGTAACCCCTTGTTTCCTTAGGGTATCCTACGAAGATACACTTAACCGATCTTTGTTGGAGTTTATCATGTGAGTCACGTTTAACAAACGCCTCACAACCCCAGACCTTTAAGTAAGACAAGTTGGGAGCTTTTCCAGTCCATAATTCATATGGAGTCTTATCAACCTTCTTAGTTGGAACCATATTTAATATGCGAACAACACTTTCAAGAGCATAGTCCCAAAAGGATATGGGAAGAGTTGTTAGATTAAACATAGATCGTACCATATCAAGCAATGTACGATTTCTCCTTTCAGATACACCATTTTGTTGTGGAGTATAAGGAGAAGTGAGTTGCTGGACAATGCCACACTCAGCTAGATAATCTTTAAACTCTTGGCTTAAATATTCACCACCACGATCGGATCGAAGAGCCTTAATCTTCTTACCGAGTTGTAATTCTACTTCACTTTTAAAAACCTTTAATGTCTCAAAGACTTCATGTTTATGTTTAAGTAAATAAACACAACTATAACGACTATAGTCATCCGTGAAGGTTAGGAAGTAGGTAGCACCGTGTTTAGACACATGTCTAAGTGGACCCACACACATCCCTGTGTATCAATCCAAGTAGATCCGAAGCCTTTTCCATATTGCTATGAAAAGGTTTCTTTGTCATCTTCTCAGATATGCAAGATTCGCATTTATCGAATGAATCATCATCGATATCTTTCAAAAGCCCATCATGTTGCAGCCTTTCCATGCGTTTCTTGCCTATATGAGCAAGATGACAGTGCCATAAATAAGATGAATCCAAGTTCGACTTGATTCTCTTATTGCCAATGCTATACACATAATTATTTCCGTTGGATGCATGATTTTCCATATCAATTTCAAACACACCATTTAATGGAATTGCATTAAAATAAAAATCAGAATTTAAAGAAACCGAAATTCCATTATTATTAAAAGTATGCTCAAAACCATTATCCAACAATAAAGAAACTGAAACAACACCTCTAACAATAGACGGTGCGTAATGACAATTGTTCAATACTAAAATTAAACCTGAAGGTAACAGTAAGTCAAAAGTCCCTATGGCTTCCACTGCTGCACGTATACCGTTGCCGACATACAAGTAGCATTCTCCACAGTTGATGAACTCAAATAAGTACATTTTATTACCATCATTTATCCTATATATTTGACTTGTTTTATTATATTATGTATGAGGATTGATACTTAATCGTTTACTTTTGTAATTCTCAGGTAAAAACAAGCATTTGGCGAAACTTGGCGATTTTGGACTAATTATGGAGCAAAACAAGCAAGAAGTTAAGAGTCTACCGAAATGTACAAGATCAAGACATTCTGCTCCAGATGCGCCGCATCTTTCTTATTACATACGGCGCATCACTATCAAGATTTCACCAGATATGATCCAAGATACAAGAGGACATGCGCCGCATCCAAGAATGAAGATACGCCGCATCTTCTGGCGGTGTACGAATTTCCTGAATATATTAATCTTGGACCCCACGCGAAGTTAAGTCAATGCGCCGCATCTACTTACTAGATGCGCCGCATCTTACCCTCAGACAGAAACTATAAATACCCCAAAGACCAGACGAATTAAGAGTTCCTGAGTTCCGAAGTTCGACAGAAGACCGAAGTACAGAAACCCTAGGACGAATTCAGTCAAGGCAGCAGCACAAGACACACCTTGAACGAAGATACAAGAGCTATAAGAAGGTCCTGCATGTGTTTAATTCATTAAGTAGTTTTGTTTTATTGTGTTAGTAAACTTTAATTCATCAGGATTGGTGGCTTGTGTAATGTGACAACGAAAAGATTGCACTCCCTTAAAACTGCTTTCCCATTAATTAAAGTTTATATGTTGATGTCTTTGGTGACTTTTATTAGTGCATTGATAACCTCTGTGTCTAGCTGAGTGTTGATCGGGTCGCCATGCCTCTGCCCTCGCCTATTTATTAGATCGCCTATGCATTCTATCGTCTGTAGAAAAGTAGGAAGAAAGATAAATAGGATAATCATAAGTAATCATTAAGGGTTTACTCGCCGATAAGATTAGAACCAACGAGAAAGGACTTAATCTCGGTGCGTAGCATCGAACTATACACTTCATATAAAACTAGCAATAAAACAAGTGACAAACTACTTATCTATCAGGACAGGTCTTCTTATTGTCTCAAGTATTTATCTGTGTACGTGTGTGCTACTTGCTGATTCGTGCCTATTAGTTTAGTTTATTATTTAATTGCAACTAATCGTGCCAGTCTCTCAGGCTGAACCCCCCTTGCGTTAGATTAGGTTGTATAGCTAACTTAATATATTAAAATACTGATTAGAATAACGAGATAATACGTTCCACTCTTAGTGATCGACACTCTACTTACCATTATATTCATACTGACCGGGTACACTGCTCGTTAAGTGTGTGTGTTATTGATAAGTCGGCTAAATATAAATTTAAAACTTGAGTAGGCATTAATACTGCTAAACCGCAACGACACATCGCACGCATCAAGTTTTTGGCGCCGCTGCCGGGGAGTGAATTGTTATTATCTGTTAATTTGATTAGTATTTTAATTAGGTTTTTAATTTTTAATCTAACCGCTAACTGTGTTGTATATTAGGTTAATTTGCATTCATTGTATTATTTGCATATTTTTTGTTTTGTGTGTTATTTGTTTGCTTTTATTTGTGTTATTTTCGTTTGTGCTTTTATTTGTTTTTATTTTTCGTATTTTTTGTATTCTGCTATCGTTGTACTGAGCTAAATCGAACGATACGGCGCATCTATCTTCATAGATACGGCGTATTGCGTTTAATTTTTATAAAATACAACGCGTTTAATTAATTCGATACGACGCATCTTTTCCCCAAGATACGGCGTATCTGTTTTTAAGGAAAATTTTTTCTAAACGTTAACGCCATACGACGCATCTGCTTTGGCAGATACGACGTATCTATTATTTTAATTAAAAACAGTTTTCGAATTATTAAACAGATACGACGCATTGATCTCTGTCGATACGGCGTATCTTCTGAATCAAAAATCTTGTATTTTGAAACGTAACGAAATACGGCGCATTAACTTTTGTTAATACGACGCATTTAATTTTAAATAAATATCGATTTTTGATAATTAAAACTGATACGGCGCATTCTAATTTCTAAGCGGCGTATCTCTTTTCTGAATAAAGTCTGATTAAATTTTAATGATTGTAAGATACGGCGTATCCCACTTTTTGGATACGGCGCATCGTCTGCAGATATCAGCTATTTTTATTCTTATATCCGTTTCTATATTCATTAATTTCTCTTCTAGCGAACAAATCCTACTGATGATTTTACCTATGATAACAGGTTCTGCTATGGAAGACATGTCAGTGAACGGATATCTTGCTAAGGAACTCTTGCTTTCGGATTCCTTCGAAGTGAAAGTTTTTGATGATGCCAACTTCAATGTGCTCATGATTGATGCAGATTTATTTTCTTGGGAAACCCCTCTTGAAGCTACTTATAAGGAATTCAAGCGCTTATGCAATATTGAAGATGGGATATTCTCGTATGATTTACTAATGAGCTACACTGAAGATGAGTTGGTACTCTTATGGCCCATCATTGAATCTAAAGGATTGACTTGGACTACTATCAAAGAGAATGATGGGAAATTTAAAATTGAATTCATGAACTCAAGCAATAAAAGCTATGGTGGAGGCAATACCCAACCTATGCAAATTTCTTACATGCCTTATTCCGAACAGTACTGGGGATTAAATGATAATTATCTGGACGATGAAAGAATTTATGCTGTGGCGGAGTTACTATTTCATGGCAGGTTGGTAAGATTGATGGACCTCTCCCTCGAAGAATGGCTTGAACTTAAATATGGTAGTCCGAAATTTGCCCCTACGAATGAAGTCAAGCGGATTATGACTTCATGGTTGACACGGAGTTTTAGGGAGCAATTTAACGAGTTCATGGAGATAAGGAGGAAGATGATTGGTAAAGCTTGCTTCGACGTTGACCACGATCCTAACAATGTTGATTTTTCAGAGTGGTTGGCTAGTAAGTTCAATAACCATAAGGGCATGGATCGAGCTACTAAAGATGCGTTATGGGTATATTGGATGAGAGGTGAAGACAAAGAAGTAGAGAGCGACTATGGGCCGTCACTTCATGATTCAACAATCAATGAGGGCATTGAAGAATTATTCAGAATAGACATTGACGTGTTCGATTATGAGACACCCTTGTGCAAGCAATTCAAGGAATTTAATTACCTTCTTCAAGTCGACGATGATGTGCTAACTGGAGACCTACCAGGATTCAAGACTTATGATGATTTCAAAAACACCTGGTACTACGAATGGAATGACCAAATACCATGGGTTTGGGATAAACCATGGGAATTTGAGCACATTAATCACACCTGTACACCCTTCGTTTTCAAGGATGGGAGTAGTGTTTGGCCGACCTGTGATTATAAGAGTGACGGAACCTGTAATGGGGGAAGTATAAGTGGGATGAAACGGGTTGGAAACGATGTAACCTTTGAAGACTATGAGTGGTATGATAATGTTGAAGACTGCCCACAAAAAGCGGAGGCTTTGCAAGAAAAGGGTAGAATCGAATACTTGAAAGGACTTAAGGGAACATCGAATACTACTTTCTGGGAATGGGTGCATGCACAATTTGATGATTACACGAAGCTTAGTCGACAGTTACAATGGGAATTGGAAAGAGAGTGGGAGGCAATTCAAGATGATGATAACAATAAGTCATTAATTGATGAACTTGATGACTATTTGATTAAGGATCCTTATTTTAAGTTTGTTGATAAAGACGAGGAAGAATTCACCAAAAGAAAGTGTCAACTACTTGGGATCCCTTATAATGAGCCACCCATGATTATTTCTGAAAAATTTAAAATCATCAAATATTCTTTTGGACCTGACGAGGAATATGTTGCGACGAAGACCAAGAGTTATACTAGATTAAGCCGAACGAAAGAAAACGTCGCAAAGCTATACGGGAACATCTTTCGGATGAAGGAAGAAGGATGGACCGTGATAAGGACTAAATGAAGAGCTGAACGTGAGTCTAACTTGAAGACTCTGGAATAAAGACAAGTGCTGGCCGGGAGACAACCCGGAATTTTTTTTATTATTCTGTTCTGTGTCGAGTCAGTCAGGCCCGCAGCAGATACGGCGCATCTCAATCTTGAGATGCGACGCATCTCCTGCACTGGTCATATCTTACTTTATTTTTCTGCATTTTTTATATTTTAACTTTAAAACTTTTTATCAGTTTATTTCAATGCGGCGCATCCCTGGTTAAGGATGCGGCGCATCTTCTATTCTGATCCGTAATTATTCCAGGCTCGATACGGCGTATCTTCTTCCATAAGATACGGCGCATCGACTGACCTGATGATTTTCATTTTTATTTTTAAGTTTTTATTTTTCCTAACTACTAATGTATTATGCAAGTTTGAACCTTTCTTAACTTAGGTGTGTTTAAAGCCTTGGTGGTATTATAGATTCCTGCATTTCCTGTGGATACATCTATTATGAAGCTTAAACGTTCTCATCCACAAGAAAGATGATTTTTGCTCTTATACAAATGGAGGATCATACCGAGCAAATCTCAGGGGAGTTTTTCTGTTCTAATTCTTTTATTTTCCAGTTTTTAACCTTTTATACAAACAACGAGGACGTTATTTAACTTAAGTGGGGGAATTGGAGAATTAGAACACTTAACACTTACTTGTCCTAAACTTTTCAAAAATTATGCTTAAAATGTGCTTAATATATCAAAATTTAAAATTTTTAGCATGTTTTTGTTTAAGATCTAAGTTGCATAGCTGCACACATGACGTTATTTTCAAAAATTGTGATTTTTCAAAATTCACAAATCTATGAGTGTGCCGGTGACTTGTAAACTTTAGAACTTGGCTTGTATACTATTCGAGACCACCATAATAAGTATTATTTTATATAATTGGAATGACTTGTCTAAATTGGTAAATTTCTAGGATTACACCCAAAAAGCCTTTATATGTTATGTGTTATTAGCTAACTACACTGGTTAGTTAACCCCCGTATAAACCCTTTTGTTACTCTCACTTTTAGAGTAAGATACCCCTAGAAAAACACTCAGAGCCATTCCTTTCGTTTCTTACACCTTTGTTAAAATGTTTCGTTACACCCTTACACCTTAGCCTACCCTGTAGATTAAAATTCGTGGTTGGTTAATTGCTTTAGGCAAAGTGTGTTTCCTTACATTACCTGTGTTCGCATGCGTAAATCATTATCTTTGGTTAGGTCGGGAAATTGCACAATGCAATTGGAGTGAAAGTAAATATTGTATATCTTTGAGTTTATTTTTCGTGTGTTTGCTACTTTCACTATTACCGTTATTTCTGAAGTCCTGAAAAGTATGGAAAAATTATCTAGAATTATCATTATAGTGATGTGGTGAAATTTTACACATCTTTGTTTATTAAAAAAATAAATTAAAAAAAAAAAAAAAAAAAAAAAAAAAAAAAAAAAAAAAGAGAGGAAGAGTTGGATGTTTGTTTAACCAACTTATGTAAAGTTTTGTATTAAGTGGTCGATATCACCACTAGTTGTTGTATATTATATCTATGGATTGAATGGGAGTTGGCAGTTATGGGAACACCAACTAAGGTTTATTCTTTGATTAAGATATTGTTGAGTATAATTCGTGTCTACCTAAAGCGTGTGTTTCAAGTGTTAAAGCGTGAGTTATTCAATGATATGAGTCTTATTCATGGGATGGTTGGGATAGTGATTAACCACACTTAGGATTTTAATTTATCTGTTTTGTTTATTTTTCATTTTTACACCAATTTGTATCCTAAATATTATCCATACCCTATATTATTCTTTATCTAAACCTTTGATTTATTGAGATTAGAGATTTGAGCAATCTTAAGTATCGTAGTCGTGGATTCGGCTATGTATTTATGATTTTGTCTCCCTTTTTGATATAATATTATTGGTGAAGATTACTTGATCATATCTTTAGCCTGTTCGAGTTAAGGATTTGAGCAATTGCAAGTATCGTGTTCGTGGATTCGATCATGTATTTGTGATTTTGTCGCCTTTTCTGGAATTTGAGATCGATAGAGATTAAGGAGGATGATTAACCCTTAAACCTCAAAACCCTTTTTTTACCGCTTTAGACTTGTTATTCCTTGGCTTTAGTGGGGGAGATGTGTATACTTGCCAAGCTTATGATAGAATATTCGTCACGACTGGACAGTTAAACGATTAGATTTGCTTTTATCAAATTATTTTATTTTACCTCTAATTCGTTAAGTGTTTGGTTGTGTGATTATGACAAAAACGAATACATGCTTAAATATAAAAATAAATCCTAATATCTTTTAGGATACATTTTCATAAGATTAATTCTAAGGTTTACTTGGGGACAAGTAAAGTTCAAGTGGGGGATATTTGATGAACTCAAATAAGTACATTTTATTACCATCATTTATCCTATTTATTTGACTTGTTTTATTATATTATGTATGAGGATTGATACTTAATCGTTTACTTTTGTAATTCTCAGGTAAAAACAAGCATTTGGCGAAACTTAGCGATTTTGGACTAATTATGGAGCAAAACAAGCAAGAAGTTAAGAGTCTACCGAAATGTACAAGATCAAGACATTCTGCTCCAGATGCGCCGCATCTTTCTTATTACATACGGCGCATCACTATCAAGATTTCACCAGATATGATCCAAGATACAAGAGGACATGCGCCGCATCCAAGAATGAAGATACGCCGCATCTTCTGGCGGTGTACGAATATTCCTGAATATATTAATCTTGGACCCCACGCGAAGTTAAGTCAATGCGCTGCATCTACTTACTAGATGCGCCGCATCTTACCCTCCGACAGAAACTATAAATACCCCAAAGACCAGACGAATTAAGAGTTCCTGAGTTCCGAAGTTCGACAGAAGACCGAAGTACAGAAACCCTAGGACGAATTCAGTCAAGGCAGCAGCACAAGACACACCTTGAACGAAGATACAAGAGCTGTAAGAAGGTCCTGCATGTATTTAATTCATTAAGTAGTTTTGTTTTATTGTGTTAGTAAACTTTAATTCATCAGGATTGGTGGCTTGTGTAATGTGACAACGGAAAGATTGCACTCCCTTAAAACTGCTTTCCCATTAATTAAAGTTTATATGTTGATGTCTTTGGTGACTTTTATTAGTGCATTGATAACCTCTGTGTCTAGCTGAGCGTTGATCGGGTCGCCATGCCTCTGCCCTCGCCTATTTATTAGATCGCCTATGCATTCTATCGTCTGTAGAAAAGTAGGAAGAAAGATAAATAGGATAGTCATAAGTAATCATTAAGGGTTTACTCGCCGATAAGATTAGAACCAAAGAGAAAGGACTTAATCTCGGTGCGTTGCATCGAACTATACACTTCATATAAAACTAGCAATAAAACAAGTGACAAACTACTTATCTATCAGGACAGGTCTTCTTATTGTCTCAAGTATTTATCTGTGTACGTGTGTGCTACTTGCTGATTCGTGCCTATTAGTTTAGTTTATTATTTAATTGCAACTAATCGTGCCAGTCTCTCAGGCTGAACCCCCCTTGCGTTAGATTAGGTTGTATAGCTAACTTAATATATTAAAATACTGATTAGAATAACGAGATAATACGTTCCACTCTTAGTGATCGACACTCTACTTACCATTATATTCATACTGACCGGGTACACTGCTCGTTAAGTGTGTGTGTTATTGATAAGTCGGCTAAATATAAATTTAAAACTTGAGTAGGCATTAACACTGCTAAACCGCAATGACACATCGCACGCATCAACAGTTCAGCTTCTTAGCTCCTCTAAGCCCCTGCGATGTATTACAAATGTGAGTACCACATCCTGTATCATATATCCAGGCATTTTGCTTACGAGGAAAAGAAAATAATTCAACCATAAAAATACCTGAAGTGCTCGCTCCGTTTGCAGCCTTGGCATTTTTATTCTTGCGACACTCCTCAAGCAACAATGGACAGTCCCTCTTCCAGTGTCCAGGAGTGTGGCAGTGGTGACAAGCAGCCGTATCCTTCTTGGGATAATCCTTCTTCACAGGATTCTGCTTCTTAGGCTTCTGCTGATGGACCACAACCTGTTTCCCTTTATCAGCTTTGCCTTTGCCCTTCTTGTTCGCATGATGCGGTTTACTGGGCTTAGTGATCCTACCACCTTTGATTGCCATCACAGCAGGTGTAGGTGCCTTCTTTGAGAGTCTCTTCTCAAAGTCAATAAGCATTGCATGCAAATCAGATACTGTCTTCCCCTTGCAATGCATATTGAAGTTGCGCACAAACTCACCATACAATTCCTCATTGAGGGATCTATTGATGAGGCCAACTTTAACATCTTCCACATATCCGCATCCAAGTCTGTCCAATTGGTCAAGATATCCTTTTATCTCCAATACTTGAGCACTTACGGATTTAGTTGCATCCTGCTTACACTTGTCTAGAGTATCTAGCAAGTCATACAACTCTCCTGTTGGAGGTTTCTCAAACTGGTTCACAATCAAACTACCCAATATACATGTAAGCACACATTTTTTTTCCTATTCGGTCTTATACATGTTTCCAGTAATTTTAATTCTTATTACTTTCTTCATGTTGCAGCCAATAACCATGATACACAACTCGGTGGGAAGCTGCCAGTAGTTTGCGCCACCAATCTGTCAATGGATTACATATGTACGACTCCTACTGGTCTAACAGAAAAGTTTATTGCTGAACATCGTCTATATGAACAAATAAATGATTCGCTTAATACTACTGGAAGCGAAACTCTATCTGTGTCATCTAATCCTGTTATTGCTACAACAACATGTCAAACTGTGGGTCACTCTGTTGCCAGGAATGTAGTAGCTGAATCAGTTCATAACATATGTATGTATCTTCAACAAAGATATCAGTTGTAATGAAAAGTTTACTTGGTAAGAGGTATAAAAAATGCTTAGTGTTTTTTTAATTCTTTTGAACATGTTATTATAGATATTAACAAAAAGTCAGAAATGGTCTGGTCTACCGAGGTACAGGTAACAATGCAGCCATTCAGCTCCTCAAGGTTAGTCTACCGATCAGTTGTTACGTTGTTCGATTGGTGCAGACACAATACAGTTGGTGCTTTCAGTTATAATTAACATTTCTGAACTACGGCTGCTATAGGTGTTAACAAAGAGTCAAATAAGAGTACCACTTATTCGCGTGACAATGATGGCCGCAAATGAAAAAACAGATGGACCAATTAAAATTCACATGCATACGCACATGTACTATATAACAAATGTTTCTAGAGAAAAAACTCATTGGTTGAATATTTGTTTATCCACACCACAAGAATTTGATGCAGACACAAACATTTCTTACTGATGATGGTTGTACCAAATGGACGAGTTAGGTAGTGGGTGAAAATGTATCGAGTTAATCCACCAATGTTTTATTGCCACTCTTTTTATATTTACAGATTTAGATTGTTATATCTAGATTCAATTTTATGAAATAAAGGTTAATTATTTTGTAACAGGAATCCACTTCATCATTTGGGACAATATAACATAACCTGTGAGGAGTTGAATACTTTCAAATAGAATATATGGATGCTAAAAGATGTTGTAAAAGTTAGTCATACAGGATAAAAGGAAGCTGGTAAGTGTTGCAATACTGGAAATGTTTACTCGATAATATGTAAAGATATCACTCAAATTTGAAAGTGTCTTGATAGGTTATTCTTTAAAGTTCACTGTTAATTTTCGTTTCTATACTTTAGGTGTGTTTTATGGATATTTATTTACAAGTAGCTCTTGTAGCGTCATATTCAGCCACTCCCAGGCAAATGGGTACATTTGCGGGCTGATATGGGGCCTGCAGTAGATACAGTTAGCGCCTGGAATCAATGGGTTTTGACAGTCAAACGGGGCAGAAATGGGTGTCTTTGGGGCCTGAGATGGACGCTAGAATGTGTCATTTGGAGAACTAAAATGGGCATTGAATTGTGGGTTGAAATAGGTGCTACCATGGGTGCGTATGCGTGCTAAAATAGGTGCGTAGTCCAGCTATGCTTGATCCAGTCCATTGGCCAAGAAGACGCCAGAACAAAACCGCCACATATCTTCTGGAACAATCTCAACAAACACAAATACTCCCACAAATTCATACCTAATTCACAAAGAAGATGCAAGGAAGATCAAAGATAGAAAGAGGACATACAATACGGGGCTCTCTCACAATCGAACGCGTTCAGAATTCGTTGTTTGATTGTGGGGTTTTCTTTGTAGCCTGGTGAAATTGGATATATGGAAGTAGCTTATGTGGTTATGCTTTACTTTTATTTGATTTGTTTGAATGAGGGATATAATTAGTTTAACATTTTGCTTTTGTGCTGTTAATCTGTAACACCACTTTGTTTTTTTCATGCACAGATAAACAAACGCAGCATGTCAATGAAGTTTGGTGTATCAGCTACGCCATCTACATAAACGATTAGAGAAGTGACGGGTCTCATTCCTAGATTCCCGGAAGTGTGTCCAGTTCCCGATAGCCACCCATGGGTTATACTTGCAGCCATGGTACTTGCAGTTATGAACCTCATTGGTCCAAGTTTTTTCCTTGCAACCATAGTACTTGCAGTTAGGAGTTGACGTGAATAAAAAAATTTCTTGCTGCATGCCAATTGGTTGGAGCAGAGTAAGGTGAGTATACATAAGCTAACCTCTTAAAGGTTAGTTTTTTCCCCTCAAATACAATATAATAGTCATACAGGAAGTTATGGATCATGCTTTTATGTCAAGATTTTGGCTTATCTGCTAATGTACGAGTCGACTCTTAGTTATGTTTTATATGGGTAAAATTCGTTAAATTGTTTAAAAGGAAATGGGTCAGATTGGTTTACTATGGTAATCAGGTAGTGAAATGATGGAAATTGATTTTTGATTTCACTTTTGAAGTCATGTTTGTTACTATATTGGTTTTCAGACTTGGGGAACATGTGTCCAGCTTTAGGCCAACATTTGTAAGAAGTATATAAAAACCCGAGATGTCGTTTAACAAAATATCCTTTGCCTACTCGCCAAAACTTGGACAATTTTGTTTCGAATTACTATCCATCTATATGAGAACTGACAGAACATTTATAGACAAACCGCAATAGTAAGAATCAAGTTGTCACATTTACAAGTCGAAAGGCGTGTATCGTTCTTTTTTTTTATCTAAGCTTAATGTGTTTTTTTGGATGTTAAGTAGGAAACTTGAATAAAAATTAGGCATCCCTATTTATTACTAGACAGTTGACTTTTTAAGGTTACATAAGGGTAAAATCATATGAGGGAATGGTATCATGAACGGGTGTTATAGTCATGTTATGAATAGTTTTGTGATGTAAATTAGTAAAAACAGGAAGTTTATTAATTAATCAAGTTTATTGTAACAAGCCATTTATTATTCCACTGTTTTTTTATTCAATTTCAGTTCATTGTAATGTTGTTGCATATAAAACAGGTTGAAAAAAATTCTACAAATTGAGCTTCCTTGGGTACTAATTGTATAAGTTATAACTTCAGTGATATTTGATTAGTACAAAAAGCCATTTTGTCGGTACCGAATACAACGACAAAACAACCCGCCAGGCCGCAACGCGGCCGGCCGCCGCCATCCTTGTTATATTATATATATATATATGATTAAATCTCCCGCCAAAAAATATTGGGCTCCTTTGGCCTGGTGACTTTGGTCCATTTTGCTCCCGGTTATTATATGATGAAGATGCAAGAAGAATATCTATTTTTTTGGTAGATAAGTATACGGATTATGTTTCGGTCAACATCAACAAGACTTGGCTGACAAAGAAGAAGACGAGATGATGACTTCGAATGAATATGTTGTTGGTGAATTATCGACGCACGTTTATGGGTTCGTGTTTTCTTTTTATCTTGGATTTTTACAACTCTTTTTGTGTTTGATTATTGATATGATTTGTGGTTGGATCATGGGACAGGGTAAATTTTTTTGTATCTTACTCAATTGTTGGCGTCTAAATTATAGTAATTGTTTTGTTGCAGGCTGTAAAAGCTATTAAGCACTTTGGAGGGATGTGTTTGGATTCGTTTTTTGCAAAGCAAACCTTTAAAATTTATGTATTCTTAAAATTAGTTTCTCTTTAATAATTTAGTGCTTATCAGTGGATATTGCTTATTTTCAAAGTAGATAAGCCCAATTTGAAACACCCCTAAATTGCTTATGTACTTATCACTTTGTAAATAAGCAATTTTTGTAGTGTTTGGTATTTGTGAATAAGCAATCAACCAGTGCTTATTTCAATAAGTTGTTTTGAATTAGCAGCTTTGTAGTCCGGGAGTTTTTGTCTTTGCTTATTGTTAAAGCAGATAAGACCAATTCCAAACACCTCTAAATTGCTTATGTGCTCTAATAAATATTTGGGTTCTCATAATAACTTTAAGCAATTTAAACATATATTTTGGTTTGGTACTTTCGTTTGATGCTAGGAAATTTGGTTAAGGTTTTTTGATATGTTATTGGTGAGGATTTGATTGGGATGTGATGAAAATTGAATTGTGATTGAGGTGTTTTTATTTGAACTTTAGGGTAATGAGATATTTTGATCATGTGTAGTGAAAGCTTTTGAATGAAATAAAAGCATCTCTGGGTTGAAGGTGGTTTATGCGTGGTTGGAGATGATCCGTCTGGAGATGGTGATTTACCAGCTTCGTCTAGTGTCACTTGCTCCACACAAGGTGATTACACATTTGTTACCGATTTGTAACTATTGCATCACTTTGGTTCATAGATATCAGATTATTCAATAATAAAGATTTACAATCTTACCCTATTTCATGTTTTGGCACTCATGTGTTGCATAATCATCTGACGTTTTATAAAATTTCTTACATTGTAGGGAGGTATTTGCAAGAAACTATAAAGAGGCCAGGATTTTTCAGCTGCTACTGTACAGTGAAGTAAATACATGTATGCTTTGTTAATACAAATATCGTTCTAAAAATGTTATTTATATTTTACGATATTTGCTATATTTTGTTAATAACGATTATAAAGTTTATCTTTAGAAAAGCATAAATATAAGTTAAAGTCTTTTACATTTATAGTAATAAGCTTTTAAACTCATCTTATACATGCTACATGATCACTAGGATACATGTTACATACATATATACATTTACATTATTTACATTTTAATTCTTAAAATGTAAATATATACATGACATCATGGCGTACATCATTTGGATAGCTTGTAAGACTTAGTAAAATATTTTGTAAAGATCTTCAAGCAATGAGTTGGATTGTGTAAGATCTTGGTAAGATATGGTAAGAGCTAGCTGTCATGTCCCGGCGGACCCAAACAGCTATAAGGGCGGAACCCAGAATTTGGGTCCGCCAAATCCGTACCTTGTCTAGTCAGTTTTGCCTATAAATAGCAAGCTGATCATTCAAGGTCACTCATCACTCACATAGCATACATTGCATATACATTCTTTCTTACTTTACTAACCCATTCATTCATTCATTTCATTTGTAGAGATCTTTCTTTTGTAGCAAAGAGATCAAGCATCAAGGTTCAACACACTGTTGTAAACATGTTAGTATAGTCACTGTGTGATTTATTAGTAGTTCACACATCATTGTTATACCAAACATTCAGTAGTGATCGGTTAGTGTTTTAGTCCTCAAAACACATAGAGTGTCGGGAGTGGTTGTACCCTTATAAAGAACTCGGTATCTAGCTTAGTGCCGGAAAAAGTGTAAGCGACGTCGGGAGTGGTTGTACCCTTGTAAAGAACTCGGTATTTAGCTTTGTACCGGAAAAAGAGTAAGCGACGTGTAAAGGTTTTCTCCACCTAGAAGGGAGCTTGTTTCTTAGTGAAGAAAAACTCTCGAGTTAGAGGCTCGAGGAGTGGAGTAGGGCAAGGAAGAGAGTCCTTGTAGACTGAACCACTATAAACATCCGTCTTGTGGTTTGATTGTTCTTTCCATACTTTCTTTACTTATATTGTTTGATTATTTGCACTAGTTTGAAATCACGTTAAGTACTCAAAGCGAATAAATTTAAAAAGCGGTAAAAACTATTCAACCCCCCCTTCTAGTTTTCCACAATTGGCATCAGAGCTACGTTACTCAAGATTTTCAAAATATATTGTATTTTAAAACTTGAAACGATCAAATGGATTTTGAAAACTACAAAGAAGGGCAATCCATGCAAAGACCACAACTATTTGAAGCAAATAGTTTTATATATTGGAAAAATCACTTTGAAACTTATGTGAAGTCAAAGGATATAGATCTATGGTACATAATTGTAGAAGGTGACCATAAACCTATAATTAAGGATATATAAAGCGGTCGGGATGAGGGTAGTTCTCTTACTCTTCACAGTGATGAGCAAAAGAAATTAATTGCCAAAAATAATGAAGCTAAAATGATGCTTTATAATGCTTTACCTAGGAAAGAATATGAAAGAGTATTTATGTGTAAAACCGCTAAAGATATTTGGCAATCCTTAATTATCACTCATCAAGGGAACTCACAAGTAAAGGATAACAAAATTGATCTTCTGGTTCAACAATATGAACAATTTGCTATCCCTGAAGATGAGACCACTGATAGTGCTTTTGCTAGGTTTAATACTATTGTTACTTCTCTTAAAGCACTTGACGATTCTTTTTCTAGTAAGGACTTTGTCAGGAAATTTCTTAGAGCACTTCATCCGAAGTGGAGAGCAAAGGTGACGGCCATTGAAGAATCCAAGGATCTTTCAAGCATGCCACTTGACGAGCTCATAGGAAATTTCAAAGTTCATGAGATGGTCATGGAAAAAGATTCAGAAATAGTCAAAGGCAAAAAGGAAAAGTTCAAGTCCATTGCCTTAAAGGCTAGGGTAGAGTCAAGTGATGTAGAAGAGTCTAGCTCAGGTAGCGAAGATGAAGAGTATGCCATGGCCATGAGAGATTTCAAGAAGTTCTTCAGAAGATGAGGAAAGTTTGTTAGACAACCTCGAGAAGAAAGGAAATCCCTCCGGAAAGACCGTGATGATAAGAAAGGCAAAGTAGATAGGAAGTGTTTTAGGTGGGGTGATACTAGGCACCTAATAGGAGATTGTCCGAAGCCACCCAAGAACAAGACTCAACGAGCCTTTGTTAGTGGTGCTTGGAGTGACAGTGAAGATGATGACGAAGAGCCAAAGAATGACGAAGTTGCTCTTATGGCTCATGACTCTAACGAGGTACAATCTGACTCATCTTGCTCCTCTATTGATGATGACACCATAGAAATAGAATATAACAAACTGTGTGAAATCACCCTAAAAATCATAAACAAAAATAAGTTCTTAAAAACCAAAAAGGAGTTTTTAGAAAATGAAGTTTATTGGTTAAAAGAGAAAGCTTTACGATTAGAAAAGGGTAAAGATGTTAAAGAAACATGTGTGTCTTGTCAGGAACTAAAACTTGAACTAGAAACACTTAAGTCCACACAGGAAGAACTTATCAAACAAAACTCTAAGTTTAAAAAGTTTGATAAAAACATTAGTTTAGCAGATGAGATAATGCAAATTCAAAAACTACCTCATGATAAAACTGGATTAGGTTTTATGAAATCAGTAAACTTGAGTAGTTTTAAGAAACTAGCCGTTAAAGAACAAGAAACTGTTCCAACAAGTTCAGACACCCACGGATCTGACGGAACCAAAAATTTGGTTCCGCCAGTGTTGGCCAAAGGTTCCGCGGGTACTGTTGATGAACAGAAGACTTGTACTTCGGATCGTACTGAATTTGTTAAAGTCACAAGAAAACCTAGCACTAGTACAACTGTTAACAAACAAAAACCAGCAGTTGCTATAGGATTAGGACAAGTTAAAAATGAGTTTAGGACTAAAACGGTTCAACACAGACCTAGAACTTCTATTCCCAAATGCCCCTTTCCAAAGAGTAACTACAACTCTCAACATCATTATCAAAATAGTTGGAACCCAAACATACCTAGAAACTATCAAGGTCCCAACTACATGCCATGGAACCCATATCCACCGTTTCCATACATGAATCGAGATAATGCTATGTTTAACCCAAATGGACCCATGAGATATTGGGGACCAAACGCTTGAGTTTTTCTTTAACTTAGGTGTGCTTGAAAGTCGGGTTAGAACCGGACGAGTGGATTAAAGATAGTTGGTGTTCAGGACACACGACGGGAAACAAAAGCCTTTTCTCAACCTACCAAGTGTACGACGGAGGTAATGTTACGTTTGGTAGCAAGCTTAAAAGTAAAATCATCGGAAAAGGTACGGTCTCTCACGACTCTCTCACTATTGATGATGTTGCTCATGTAGATAACTTAGGTTTTAACTTGCTTAGTATTAGTCAATTATGCCGTAAAAAGTATGACGTCCTTTTCAGTGAAAACGGAAGTAAGATACTTAAAAATGGCATAACCATAGGAAAAGGTTTTTTGGAGAATAACGTTTACGTTATGAAATTAGACAAAACATCTAAAGACAAACTTTATCTCACCTCCTTAGATGACAACTCAACTCTGTGGCATAGACGTTTAGGTCACGCCATCATGAGACTCATCCAATCCTTATCATCTAAGGAACTCGTTAGGAACCTACCCAAGTTGAAATACGACCAACACTTTTGTGATGCTTGCAAAATTGGGAAACAAGTTCATAATAGCCATAAGGCTAAAAACATGGTGTCTACATCTAGGTTTCTAGAATTGTTGCATATGGATTTGTTTGGTCCATCCGCTATACAAAGTTATGGAGGAAACTTCTATACTTTGGTAATAGTAGATGATTACTCTAGGTATACTTGGACTAAGTTTTTGAAAACTAAAAATGAAGCATTTGATAAATTTGAAATTCTAAGTAAGAAAATTCAAAATCAAATAGGAAATAGCATTGTGTCAATTAGAACCGACGACGGTCGTGAATTTGATAACGAAACCCAATTCGGAGCTTTTTATGATGCTAATGGCATAACACATAATTTCTCGGCTCCTCTAATCCCTCAATCAAATGGTGTAGTAGAACGTAAGAATAGAACACTCCAAGAAATAAGTCGAACAATGCTAAACGAACAAAATATACCAAAAAAGTTTCGGTGTAACGCCGGAGACACATCAACATACATCCTAAATAGAGTCTTAATTAGGCCATTTTTGAAGAAAACACCATATGAGCTTTATAGAGGCAAAAAGCCTACTTTAGGATATTTTAGAGTTTTTGGAAGCAAGTGCTTCATTTTAAACACTAAGGATTATCTCACCAAGTTTGACCCAAAATCTTATGAAGGTGTATTCCTTGGATACTCGCAAAATAGTAAAGCATACATTGTCTTAAACAAAGAAACCTCAAGAGTCGAGGAATCGTTGAACGTAACATTCGATGAAAGTACACCTCCCTCTAAGTCATCACCTTTGGTAGATGATGACTTAGTTGAAAGTCAAATGGTTGAAAACCAAGAAAATGTAGAAAATGACAAAGAAGATGAACTCGTGGATAGGGAAATAGTCAACATCAAGGAATCTAGAAGTCACCCATTAGATAACGTCATAGGAGAAATTAACGAAAGAACCTTAAGATCAAGAGTTCAAAATCAAAGTAATTTCTTTTATTTCATTTCAACAATTGAGCCTAAAAATATAAATGAGGCCATAAAAGATGAATCTTGGGTTGTAGCAATGCAAGAAGAACTTAACCAATTTATTAGAAATGACGTTTGGACATTAGTCCCTCAACCTAAGTGTCAAACCATAATAGGAACAAAATGGGTGTTTAGGAACAAAATGGATGAAAATGGTGTAGTGTCTAGAAACAAAGCTAGGTTAGTAGCTCAAGGCTACAATCAACAAGAAGGTATAGACTACGACGAAACATTTGCACCAGTAGCTAGGCTCGAGTCAATTAGAATACTACTTGCATATGCATGTGCACATAACTTCAAACTTTTTCAAATGGATGTCAAAAGTGCATTTCTTAATGGTTTTATTAATGAGAAAGTGTATGTCGCACAACCTCCCGGCTTTGCCGATTTTGAAAAACCAAATCATGTCTATAAACTTAAAAAGGCTTTATACGGACTTAAGCAAGCACCAAAAGCTTGGTATGATCGACTTAAGACTTTCCTAGTTGACCATAAGTATACCAAGGGCCTAGTAGACAACACTCTTTTCACTAAGAAAAAGGGATCACATATAATCATAGTTCAAATATATGTGGATGACATCATATTCGGATGATTGTCAAGAGTTATGCGATGATTTTTCAAAAATCATGCATGTTAATACAAATATCGTACTAAAAACGTTATTTATATTTTACGATCTTTGCTTAAGTTTTGTTCATGACAAACACAAAGTATATCCCTTAAGCAAATTATAAATACTAGTTAAAGCCTTTTTCAAAACACATCTTTCATTTAACATGATCACTAATATTATATTATATGCATATACATAAGTATTTCCTTAAATGGAAACTTTAAATTGAAAATTACAAAGTGACATCATGGTATACATCACAAATACAATCTTGGTAAGATTGTGTGATATCTTGATTAGATACTCAAGTTATATAGTTGACATTGGAAGATATTGATTTGACAACACAAAGATATGGAAAGATTTAAAGAGATTTCATGAGATACATTAGCTGTCAAATACACGGATCCAATTCTATACAAAGACGGATCCCTTCTGAGGGATTCGCCGGATCCATGGGTTGTCTACCAGGTTTGCCTATAAAAAGTAGACTTGGAATTTGAACTAATCATTCACTTAGAAAAGAAAAACACATACATTCACTTTAGTTACTAACCACAGTAGTTATATCTATATCATTGATGTTTCTTTTGTAGCAAAGAAGATCAAGTTAACAAGCTTCAAACAAGCAGACTGTTTGCAAGTTGTAGTATAGGTTCTGTGTAAACACTTTAAGTGTTTCTTATCATTTGTATCAGTTAGATCAGTGAGTGTGGTTAGTGCTTTAGTCCTCAAAGAACAAAGAGAGTAGGGAGTGGTTGTACCCTTGTAAAGAACTCGACATCTAGCTTAGTGTCGGTAAAGTATTTAGGCGACGTCAGGTTGGTTCTGCCTAGTGAAAGAACCCGGTGTTTAGCTTAGTACCGGAAAAGGAAGTAAGCGACGTGTAAAGGTTTTCTCCACCTAGAAGGGAGTTTGTTTCTTAGTGAAAGATATCTCTCGAGTAAGTAACTCGAGGAAGTGGAGTAGGGCAAGGATAAGGATCTCTTGCAAGCCGAACCACTATAAACACTTGTGTTATGTGGTTTGATCTTTCATCTCTTTACCTTTCGTTTATATTGTGTGATAACTTAATTTGTGATTGTTTCCTTTGAACTAACAAATAACAAAACAAATTAAACTCGAAAAACGGGGAAAACTATTCACCCCCCCTTCTAGTTTTCCACAATTGGCATCAGAGCAGGTTACTCAAGATTTTTAAAATAAATTGTATTTTAAAACTTGAAACGATCAAATCGATTTTGAAAACTTTAAAGAAGGGAAATCCTTGCAAAGATCACCAACCTTTAAAACAAATAGCTTTCCGGAAAATACATTTTTGAAATGTCAAAACACTCAGATCTAGAAAATGAAACTTTTGATAGTAATTTAGCTAGACACAATATTTCACCTAAAGCTCTTGATGAATCCATTTCTAGTAAGTATTTTGACAGGAAATGTCTAAAAGATCTTAACCCAAAATGGAAAGCTAAAGCAACTAATATTGAAGATTCTACGGATCATTCAAGGATGACACTGGACGAGCTCATAGGATACCTCAAAGTTCATATTGCAACAATGGAAAAAGATTCGGAGATACCTAAAGGCAAAAAGAAGATAATAGCCTCTAGCACTATAGCCAGATCTAGTAAAGGTAACAAAGATATGCTAAAAGACAACAAAGTGGATCTTATGGCTAACAAAACAGAAAAGGTACCCTCTGACTCTTCATACATGTTTAATAACTATGACACATTAGATATAGAACACAATAGATTGAGTAAGCTCATTATAAACGTCATAAACAAAAATAAGATCTTGAAAACCAAAGAGGAATACTTGATAAATAAAATACATAAGTTGAAAGAAAAAGTTAAAAGTTTGGAAGACAATATGGAAACTAAATG
This sequence comes from Artemisia tridentata subsp. tridentata, assembly GCA_021014915.2. NCBI lineage: Eukaryota > Viridiplantae > Streptophyta > Magnoliopsida > Asterales > Asteraceae > Artemisia > Artemisia tridentata. The sequence continues at coordinate 318,196,363 of CP139507.1, read as the reverse complement.
TTGTGTATCATGTCAAGAAATAAAACTTAAATTAGAGTTGCATAAACTCACACTAAGCAAATACATAAAACAAAATCTCAAGTTTCAAAGATTCAATAAACACATAAACTGTGCAGATGACACTATGAGAATTCTTAAATCATCTCATGGTAGCTTCAAGCCTGATTTCATGAAAGATGGTCATTTAAGTGATTTTGAGAGTCACACGATAAAAGAAAATAAAATCACACCAACTGAGTTGGTAACCCACGGATCCCACGGATCCAAAACTTTGGATCCGCGTAGTATTAACAAAGGATCCGTGAGTACAGTTGAAAAACAGAAAAATCAACATTCAAGAAAGACTAATTCTAAAATGATCAAAGATAGGGATGTAGTTAAAACAACAGTAGAATCATCTTCATACATAGGAAATGAGCTTAGTAAACAAATACCATTTGACTGTCTCGGAGATATTAGTGAACCATGGTAATATGTTGTTTAACCCAAAACGGACCCATGAGATATTGGGGACCAAACACTCAAGTTTTCTTTAGGTATGCTTAAAAGGATTTGGTCTTTATAATCTTACTTAATCCCAAGATACATTGATGAATACAAAGGTATCTTCTCAAATCACAAAAGTGCTCATCTCGATCAATAGCACTCTTGATATTAATCATCAAAAAGGTATGAACTCTCACAACTCTACTCATGATGATTATTCTCATAGATAATTCATGATTTCATAACTATCTCTTTGTGGTATGATTAAATATTACTACCTATGTGATAATAGAAATTCTATGTGTATAAGATAGTATGATTACTAGGAAAAGGTTTTTAAGCCTTTGCTAAAACCGGATATATTACCTCAAGACAAATGTTGTCTCATATTCTTGTGCTATATCTCAACACTTAGGTAATACCCATACATGGGTAAGTTCAAAGAACTTGCAAGGACTCTAACCAAGATAAAATTTAACCAACACACTTGTAATTATCACATCCATGAATGTTCCTAAGTAAGTTCTAACTTAATTATTCATAACCTTGAGATATCTTGAAAGTACTTAGGAAGAAAATTAAATTTAGGATAATCTCACCATATTATAAAGGTTTATCTCTCCAAAACTCATAAAGATAATACATAGGTCTAAACAATGTTGTTTGTGATAATGTTCAAATCCCATCCATTAGAAAACATTGAGATTAAAATAATTTAGTTTTTCTCTAGAATCTAAGTAAGCTTGATAATATAAAAATTCTAGAAATAAGAGCATAAATCAAAGCTATCTAATTAAATTTGAAAAATTAATTTACGAACATATAGGAAAAGCATATGCTCCTGTTCCCGTACACAATAGCTTGAGCAAAACATCTTAAAGTTCTGAAAACACAAACAAAGTAGAACCCACTCTTCGTTAAGAAAAATTTCATCTCCTAATCAAGATATGCTATGATCAAAAATCATGCATGATAAGTAAAACTTCATTTTAGATCTCTAAGTGCCAAACAACTAGGAATAAAGATGTTTTCACTCATCTCAATCATGCAAATTTAGGATAAAAATCATTCACATGAAAAACACTCATATTAAGTAAATTCATTAGATAACCTTAAAAGTAGTGATACATTAAGTAGAATATGCTGTCATATAACTAGAACACCAAACCTTGTGTATGACTATCATTCTTAGATCATAAAATCATAACAATTAGGTGAATCTCTAAACATGTTGTGTACCAATGTGAGACATTGTACCACAAGTCACTAAGAAACTAACGTTCCTTGATACTTAAGTGATTAAGGCAAAGTGTGGAGAAAATACCTGTAGTTTATAACTTTAGTCTCTATTACCAATCTTCTTCTGTTTCATCAACCTTGCAACCATTCATCTCAGCTAATACTTAGCTCAACTGTTTTATCTTTATTCCCGATTTGAACAGTGGATACAATATGTTGTATTGAGAAAGTCTCTCAAAAAGGATTACAGTGCTAAATCCTCGTACAAACACCTCATGAAAGAAATCTCCGTTCCTTATATAACATACCAAAATTTAGAAGTACTCAAAACATTCGTCCAAATCTTAGTTTAACCAAAAACAAAAATATCATAACCTTGTTCTGATCCTGCGGATCCAATTAATAACAAGGGCGGAACCCTTTTGAAGGATCCGCCGGATCCGTGAGTTGTAAAATCAGACCATGAATTACCAAACACTCCTTACTGCACCACACACTTAATTAAACCTTCAATATCAATTCATAGTCGACTCTCACCATCCCTAACTCAAAAATTAGGTCCTTCATATCATATTAGCTCGTGCTTGATCACTCACTGTAAGTTCACTAATTCATTTCAATTAGGGTTCATGCATTTCAATAATACATTATTATTAATTAGACACTACAGATACCTTTCTTCTTGATAAAAGTTAATAGGAATTCCATCTTGTTAAACTTTTTAACAATTCAATACAACCTAATCTTCTAAACAATTAAAATAAGTTTTCTTGCACATTGTAATAATTTAACAAAAACCCATGAGAAAATCTTTTCATGACTAGGTAAAATGAATTTCAAACATTGCTAATACAAAATCAAACGTCAAACAGGAATGTTTGGGGTATAAAGTGTTTTGTCACAAAACGTGTATTTTCAAACATCATAATAGGTCAAAGATAAACACACCTCCATATTAGTCCACATTTCATGTATCTTAGATTATTGTAACTAAAATTATAAAATTGTCTATGACTAGGAAAATCATGCCTCCTGCCACTAATTACGATCACAAGAAAACTAAGAAGTACCTACCCAAACATCATCAAACAAAAGGACTCACAGAAGCGCAAGTCAAACTTTTCAAAGCTTTAGAAAGTCGGTATGTTCATGAGGGTAGAACCGTAGACTCTTCATTTTTAGAAGAAACAAACATTCGTGAACAAATGGCCACCATTCAATTTGACTCACTTCTCGACATAGATGAACCTATCATTCCTCGATTCATTCTCGAATTTTATGCCTCAGTAAAACTTGTTTCTGATGACAATGGATCATTTAGCATCAACTTCAATTTGAACCAAAACTCCTACAATTTTCCTTTAGACCATTTCGGGAAAGTGTTACGCATCCCAAGTGAAGGAACATGCTTCTACTCTGACAAATGGTCCCTAACCATTCTTAATTCAAACCTAGGACGGGAACATCCATATGACACTCCCCTAACTCCTAAAGAAATTATCCGAGATCATCTTTTCAAAACTAGAACCAATCCAATTATGAAACTTCGTGGCAAAGATGTCAATCGAGATCCATTTGCCATGGAACTCAATGAACTCAAACCTGAGTTCAAGAGACTTGAAGAAATTCTAAGATCAAATGTCATTAGTACTATTGGTAACAAAGATCACGTGAATGCTGGACTGTGCTATATGCTGTATTGTATTTCAACTCGTCAAAGATTCAATCTTGCTTACTATATCGCCAAAAGGATGGTTGATATACGTGTCCTAGGGAAAACCACATTGCCATATGGAATGCTACTTACTCGTTTGTTCAAAGCTTCCACTCCTATCCTTCCAAATTCTGTTGGTTTTGTCCCAGATTACCCCAAAATCAAACACACCTTTGTCCCTCTTAGTGACCATAGAGTGGCAGTAGGAAAAGGGAAACGAGCTTACCTCTCATCTTCATCTTCATCATCTTCATCAGCTAGTGACGAAGATGGACTACCTAACTCAAAGCTCCCGCTACTAGACTACTTGAGTCAACTTCCATCTCTAAATAATGAATCTGCGGAAAGCCAACAAACAAAGGGAGTTCTAAAGTGTGCAGGACGATGGATGATGAAACTCCGAAAAGATCAAAAGAAAATACTCAAACTATTAGAAGATAAGCGAGAATAAATGAGTGTTTGGAACAGTTGTCCTTTAGATCCTATATGGTCATATTTCTATGTTTGTTAAGACATGTCTTTAGTACTTTATACTTATGTGTTTTAGCTCTACTTAAATTGATGATAACATGCATGGTTATCAAATTTCCAGACTTATGCCACTGTTTGGCATAACATCGTTCATGATGAAGTTTAATGATCAGGTTTATTTTCATACATGATTGTGTCTTATTTTGTGTATGTGAACTAACTGAATATTGCAGATTGATAACACTCGGGGTTATCAATTTTCCAAGACTAAGCCTATGTTTGGCTTAACTCCTACTAAGGTAAGTTTCTAAGAACGGATTAATCTATGATCAATCGTGTGTTAATATTATCACATTTAGCTGTTTTGCTATACATATTAGTTGTTAAATAAGTTCTAGAAGAATTTTCGGGTTTTCGTCAAAAAACAAGAAATATGATAAGTCTTCTGTTTAGTTTTAGTATTTGGGAGACGGATCTGGCGGATCCCTAGATATGGTTCCGCCAGGTGTTATCGTTGGTTCCGCCATCCGCCAACCTGCGGATTAGGCGGATCCCAAAATATGGCTCCGCATTTTATACAATTTGGATCCGCTGGTTACTCGGTAAAATTCTAAAATCCTTTCAACTAATCCTGATTCTTAGATTTTAATTTCTAGTACCATTTAGAATTCATCAACTGATCATAAATCATCTTAGAAGGATTTAGGAACTCTTAGAAAATTAAGAACGAAATTTCCCACCAAAATCTAATTTTTAAATTTTAGGTGTGAGTTACCAAACTGATACAAACAAGGAACCCTTTTTAGGGATCCGTCAAATCCGTGGAAACATCAAATCATAAGATTTTCCACTATCTCCCAAGCTCAATGGATTACCTTCCTTGATATGACCTGCACAAATCTTTGTTCCAAACCATTAGCAACCATTATGAAATTCAAAGAATATTTCCCTGCAAAATTTGATTTATCTGTTCTATCCCATCACACACAGACTGCACTTACTCCTATTGAAATCTGTGAATCAATCAAATTTAACCCTTTTGAGTCATTTTTCTGCACACTCTTATGTCAACTCCATTTCTATGGTTTGACTTTGTCAATAGGACAAACTACTTTATCTTGTTTCAAGTCCTGGATATTCACACTCATTTAATCCAAACACCAATTTTCATACAATTAGGAAGTATAAATTAGAACCTTAGAGATGATCATAGCAGACTAAACCTCCACAAAATTCACATATCATCTCCAGGAAGTCTCCAAACAACCTCACATGTCTAGACCGTACAGACGAACGGCTAGAATTAGCGTCAGACCTTATTGGTATGCAAACCCACTTCGTAATGTAACCTTTCCTGTCATATCCACAGACACCACAACAACTCCTATTATGACTCCCATAGTCAACATATCCTCTTCTTCAAGATCAACTTCATCCGCTACTAATTCATCCAGTACAACAACATCACCCATACACAACACTTCATCTTCTAGAATCACATCAATTATCACCACACCAATTACCACCACACCAATTGTCTCTTCACCAAATATCTCCACAACCATATCTTGAAGAGTTAGAAGATCTTCCACCTACATCAACCAATCCTCCACCAATAAGTCTTGAAAACTTAGAACCTATGCTATTTCATCCTCTCCATCCGGAGATTCATGGTCCTCTATACCGTGAAGCACCACAACCTCGTCCCCAAATACCACCACTATCACCAACTTCAACACTCATCGCCATAGATGAGGCGATGTGGAGCAACATTCCTCAAACACAAGAGGAGATAAGTGTGGAGTTAACACAACTCTATACTCTCTCGGGTATGGTTGACCATCGCCTTCATGAAACCATAGACATTCAAAACATCCTTATGAACTCCCTCCAAACACCACAACAACCATCAAACAACAACCAACCACCATCACCACCACCACCACCACAAAACTTGGAGCCTAGTCTTCCTCCCGGCTTCTCAAGTCATGATTGCGCACATTGTGAGAGAATGGCTCACTTGGCCCAAAGGACCAACATCTTGGTCCATGAGCTTCAAAATGAGATGAGGTTCATCTTGAACCATGTTCTTGAACGTTTAAACGCCATCTCTCATCCTCCTCAATAGGAGCTTTCTAGACTAGTTGTTAGGACCTTTTGGATTGTTGCTTTAGGACTTTTTATTTCTTTCTAGGATGTCTTTTTATTGTACTTGTAACATCATTTCATCATTGTGACTTTTGTCACAAAATTTTTCAATATCTATGAATGTGATGTTTTATGCTTATGAGTGATCAACATATTGCATATTATCATTATCATTGTGAACTAACATCCTTATATAGCCTATATTATACCTTGATTATGATTGCTTTAGGTACAAATAATGATCAGACACTTACTTTGACTTTTTAAAGTCAAAACATATTGAAAGGCTTGTTTGGAAGAACACTTCACAAGCATTCTACTTCTTCATTGAAGTCATTCATTACTAACACTTCATTTGCAGCATATCATACCCTTCAAAGTATACGTTGGTACTCGAGAAGTGAGGAGTATACATCGAGGGGGAGCATTTCATGAAAATTTCATATTCTAACCATTTGTTTTGTAGGTTCATGCATCATTTACTTGTTACTCCATTTAGGGGGAGTATAAAACAAGGGGGAGCTATTAAAGTTCTCAAAATCGCATTCCGCTACGCACCTCTTCTTTTTGTTTCGACAAAAAGGGGGAGAAAGGAAAAGGATTAAGTTTGCATAATTAGATTCATACTAAGTTATTCATAATAGTAATCAAAATTTGAATAACTCAAAACTTAATCTATATTTTTAAAAGGACTTAAACTATATTTACTTGTTTGCTTAAAAATATACTTTAGGTTTTGTCATCAACAAAAAGGGGGAGATTGTTAATACAAATATCGTACTAAAAACGTTATTTATATTTTACGATCTTTGCTTAAGTTTTGTTCATGACAAACACAAAGTATATCCCTTAAGCAAATTATAAATACTAGTTAAAGTCTTTTTCAAAACACATCTTTCATTTAACATGATCACTAATATTATATTGTATGCATATACATAAGTATTTCCTTAAATGGAAACATTAAATTGAAAATTACAAAGTGACATCATGGTATACATCACAAATACAATCTTGGTAAGATTGTGTGATATCTTGATTAGATACTCAAGTTATATAGTTGACATTGGAAAATATTGATTTGACAACACAAAGATATGGAAAGATTTGAAGAGATTTCATGAGATACATTAGCTGTCAAATACACGGATCCAATTCTATACAAAGATGGATCCCTTCTGAGGGATCCGCCGGATCCGTGGGTTGTCTACCAGGTTTGCCTATAAATAGCAGACTTGGCATTTGAACTAATCATTCACTTAGAAAAGAAAAACACATACATTCACTTTAGTTACTAACCACAGTAGTTATATCTATATCATTGATGTTTCTTTTGTAGCAAAGAAGATCAAGTTAACAAGCTTCAAACAAGCAGACTGTTTGCAAGTTGTAGTATAGGTTTTGTGTAAACACTTTAAGTGTTTCTTATCATTTGTATCAGTTAGATCAGTGAGTGTGGTTAGTGCTTTAGTCCTCAAAGCACAAAGAGAGTAGGGAGTGGTTGTACCCTTGTAAAGAACTCGACATCTAGCCTAGTGTCGGTAAAGTATTTAGGCGACGTCAGGTTGGTTCTGCCTAGTGAAAGAACCCGGTGTTTAGCTTAGTACCGAAAAAGGAAGTAAGCGACGTGTAAAGGTTTTCTCCACCTAGAAAGGAGTTTGTTTCTTAGTGAAAGATATCTCTCGAGTAAGTAACTCGAGGAAGTGGAGTAGGGCAAGGATAAGGATCTCTTACAAGCCGAACCACTATAAACACTTGTGTTATGTGGTTTGATCTTTCATCTCTTTACCTTTCGTTTATATTGTGTGATAACTTAATTTGTGATTGTTTCCTTTGAACTAACAAATAACAAAACCAATTAAACTCGAAAAACGGGGAAAACTATTCAACCCCCCTTCTAGTTTTCCACAATGCATGATGAGTTTGAAATGAGTATGATGGGGGAACTAAACTTTTTCTTAGGACTCCAAATTAAACAATTAGATGATGGGATATTCTTCAACCAATCTAAGTACATCAAGGATATGCTTAAGAAATTTGGTCTTGAAGATTCCAAACCCATGAAAACACCCATGTCCTCCGAAACCAAACTCACAAAGGATGAAGAAGGTGAATCCGTAGATAGCACTAAATATAGAGGAATGATTGGTAGTCTACTCTATCTAACGGCTAGTAGACCCGACATTATGTTTAGTGTTTGTCTATGTGCACGCTTTCAAGAAGATCCCAAAACATCCCATCTTGAAGCCGTCAAACGGATTTTTAGATATATTAAAGGTACTACACATTTAGGATTATGGTATCCCAAAGGAACGGGAATAGAAACCATAGTGTATGCCGACTCAGACCATGCCGGTGACTATGTTGATAGAAAAAGTACAAGTGGTATTTGTACTTTTGTTGGACATTGTCTTACCGCATGGTTCTCAAAGAAACAAACGGCATTAGCAATTTCAACAACCGAAGCTGAGTACGTGTCTGCAGGAAAGGCGTGTCAACAAGCACTGTGGATGAAACAAGCTCTCGTCGACTATGGAATTGAACTCAACGACATTCCCATTCTTTGCGACAACAAAGGAGCTATCGACCTTAGCAAAAATCCAGTCCAACACGCTAGAACCAAACACATAGAAATACGTCACCACTTCCTACGCGACAATGTTCAAAAAGGAAACATCTCAATCGAGAAAGTATCCTCAGAGGACAACATTGCCAACATTCTCACAAAACCTCTTAAAAGAGCACCCTTTAACTTCCTTAGACTTGGTTTAGGATTAATGGAACCAAATGTGTAGTTAGAACCTTAGCTTGAACCTTAGATTAACCAAACACGTCAAAAACAACAAATTGTCAACAGGTTCCCACGGAACCAAACGACAACACGCACGTAACCCACATTTTGGCTCCGCCAAATCCGTGGATTCCTTAGTCAGTTTTTTTGTTTATTAAACAAACACCCTGTACTGTGTATCACATTCCCCAAAAACATACAAGCTACTGGAACTCGACTCAAAATAAACCAAACTCACAATTTAGGTCATCCTCCACAACCAATTTGTGTTTTTAACCTCTCTGTAAGTATCCTAATCTTATCTACATTCCTGATCTGAGTCTAGAATTTCTATTTCATGCACAAAATCAAAACTTGGGGTTTATGCATATTTTTTGTAAAATCATGAAGCATATTTACTGAATTGCATAACAAATCATGTTTTCCATAGTTAGGAATTGCATATCATAAGGCATTTTCATAATTCATCAAAAACCCCATGTCAAATACTTGCAAAAAACTTCTCACGACTAGAAAATACGGTTTTTGCACATTGTTCATACAAATAAAAACGTTATGTTTTAAACATCATATGCATAATGTCTCTTGAATGCTAATGAAAATACATAACTAATATGTATTTTTGGGTACATTCAATCGAAGCTACATTGAAGTAGGAGCGTTTGGGTTATCTCTAGTTTTGTTATAAAACTTGCATAAACGAAATTTTCATGCATCAAAAGGAGTCGAGATAACCGCACCTCCACATTGTCCCCATGTAGGCACACACTAGAAAGTTATATACGTATTTTTGATAGTTTTAACTAAAGTGTGTAATTTTCGTGTCTAGGATAATCATGCCTCCTGCGACATACTATGATCACAAAGAAACCCTCAATTACCTACCCAAACACCATAAGACAAAAGGTCTCACAAACGACCAAATCAAAATATTTAAGGCTTTAGGAAAACGATATGTTCACGAGGGAAGAACCATAGAACCCTCATTCTTAGAAGGAACCAATATCCGCGAACAACTAGCCGCCATCCAATTTGATTTTCTTCTAGACATAGATGAACCCATAATTCCTAGATTCATACTAGAATTCTATGCTAGTGTCAGTCTTAGCTCAAATGACTATGGTTACATAAATGTCCATTTCAAAGTCAACCAAACCCAATTCAACATCCCTTTGGACCAATTCACAGAAGTCTTAGGAGTTCCGAGTCAAGGAACTTGTCTTTATTCCAACAAGTGGTCATTGTCAATCCTAGATTCTCTCCATGATCGTATGCATCCATACGACACTCCATTGAGTCCCAAAGAAACTATTCGTGATCTTCTCTTTGTCCCTAGGACCATCCACACTAGGACAAGTAGAGGTAAAGAAGTTGATGGAGACCCGTTTGGCATGGAGCTAAACAAACTTAGGCCTCAATTTAAAATGTTGGAAGAGATTCTTAGAGCTAACGTCATAAGCACCATAGGAAATAGGGATCATGTCAACGCAACCCTTTGTTACATGCTCTATTGTGTGTCTACCCACCAACCGTTCAACCTAGCCTACTATATCGCCAAGAGAATGGCCAATATTCCGGTTTTGGGTACCACCACCAGGCCTTACGGGATGCTTCTTACCCGTCTCTTTAGAGCTTTTTCACCCATTCCTCCAAATGCTAGAGGTTTCCTTCCCGACTACTCTGAAACTCCACATACCTTTGTACCTCTTAGTGATCATAGAGTAGCCGTATAAAGAGGAAAACATGCTCATCCTTCAACCTCATCGTCATCATCATCGGTTAGTTAGGATGATGGTTTGCCCAATTCTAGGATTCCTCCACCCGAATACATGAGCCAACTTCCTCCCATCGAGAACCAATCCGAGGAGTTCCAACAAACAAGAGGAATGATGAAGAATATTGGACGTTGGATCATGAAGCTCAACAAGAAGATCAACAAGTAGTGAGGATTAGGGAGTGTTTGGTATAAGACAATTTCAAACAATGATGTGATGAATTGTTGTGTTCTTAGGATATTATGTTGGTATTAAACATTTATGTGAACTAACGTAACAATGCAGGATGATAACACTTGATGTTATCGATTTTTCGTGTTTAAGCCACCGTTTGGCTTAACCTCCTTATATGGTAAGTTCAATATCCTTGGTTTGATTTATATGCACACATGTGTTAGAACTTGTGTTTTTGTGTTTAATCAATCATAACTAAGTAGTTACATATGTTTTAGGATAATTTTTGGGAATTGAACGGGTTTCAAGTATTTTAACATGCCCTCTGTTAAGAAATTCCATCTGGCGGATATAGCGGAACCAAATTTTGGGTTCCGTCTGTTGAAAATTTTGGCTCCGCCAAATTTAGCCCAGCGGATTCTGCGAAACCAAAAACTTGGGTCCGCACTTGTTATCGTTTAGATACGTCATTCAAACAGTAACTTTTTCAAAATTTCCCATCTAATCCCGCTCCTTAGATTATTGATTCTAGTTCTTAAGATTATTCCACTGATAATTAAGCACATTAGGATCATTTAGGCACACTTAGAACTATAAGTACTTCATTTCCCACCAAAATTTGAAAATTTAAATTTTCATCCAAGTTACCTTTCTGTAAGAAGCAAGGAACCCTCCATTTGGTTCCTTGAAATCTGTGGGACAATCAAATGATTAGATTTCCCACTCACCCTTTGCATTTACTGCATATCTTCCCAAACTCACTCAACTCCATCTCTATGGATTGACTTTGGTGATATGACAAGTTCATTGTCTTCCTCCAAATCATTAGGAATCAACATTTCTCAATGGATCAACATCAAATCCAAACACAAAGTTCAATACACCTTACTGTCTATAAATTAGAAACCTTAGGATCATCACAATTCACACTTTCACCAGCATCTCTAAGCATTACTCCCGTACTTTTAAAGCAACCCTTCTCATCTCAAAAATGACTAAATTCAACAACTCATCAACTAACAGACCACCAAGAAGGACAGCTCGTATGAGTGTCAGACCACACTATTTTGTGAATCTGACTTCTTCATCAGAAGAGTCCTCACCCTTAAACAACTCATCACCTATAGCAAATGAGAACTTTCTCACTCTCTCAACTCCAACACCACCTAATGTGATCATCAACACTCCACCACTAACAATCACTCCAGTGGCTACCACACCACCACCCGCTCCATCTCAACCAGCTAGATCACCATCACCTCCACACTCACCAAAACTCCGTCCAATGGAGCTATTTGTTACTCCTCCAACCTCACCACATCCATACTTAGACACCCTTGAAGACCTTCCACCAAGGTCTACAAATCCACCACCCTTGACTTTTGAAGGTCAAGAACCACTCCTTTTCCATCCCATTTATCGAGATATTCACGGTCCTCTCTACCGTGATCAAGCACCACCAAAACCGCAACCTCAACCACTTTCACCAAGGTCCACCCTCAATGCCATTGATGAGGAAATGTGGATTAACCAACCCAACACCCAAGACGCGATCAATGAAGAACTTGATCGCCTTTATGCCTTCTCCAATATGGTGGATTCCCGCCTTCATGAGGCTATGGATTTGCAATCAACTTTGATGGCTTACATCATGTCTCCAAACTACATTCCACCACCTCCACCATCAAACAACCAACCACCACCACCACCAACTCATGAACAAACCCTTCCACCACCTAGACATGGTTGTTCCATGTGCGAGAGGACCGCCCACTTAACTCAACGGACCAACATCTTGGTTCACGAGTTACAAAACGAAATGAGGTTCATTTTGAGCCACATCCTAGAGCGCCTTAATGCTCTATCCCATCCTCCGCAATAGATATTAGAAGTTTCACCTTTGTCTCCTTTTATAAGATTTCATAGGACTTTTTAGGACTTTTCTTTTTTAATTTCTAGGATATTTTCTTTTGTAACACCTTGGTTTGTGACTTTGATCACCAACAATTTTCAATGAAAGGATGTTATGGTTATGCTTGTGTGTGATCACTATTTGTGCATTATATTTTGGTTGGTTGGAACTACTAACTTTTGCATCATTAGATGGTTGATTTGAAGTATTGACCTTGTTTGACCTTTGTGGTTGGTTTGAACAAAGTATACTTAGTTGACTTTTTTAGTCAAACGGGTTGAACTACAATGTTTGGTTGAACTCATATTACTTGGTTGGATTATCTACAACTAACATTTGTTTTATAGCACTTGTCATCCTCAAATCATATACGTTGGTACCCTAGCAACGGGGAGTATAGATCGAGGGGGAGCATATCATGTACTAATCTTTGTTTTGTAGCATTTCCCATCCTTGAATCATATACATTTGTACCCTAGCAGCGGGGAGTATTGATCGAGGGGGAGCATATCATGTACTAATACTTGTTTTGTAGCATTCATAATCTTTGAATCACATACGTTGGTACCCTAGCAACGGGGAGTGTTGATCAAGGGGGAGCATTACATACACTAACTTTTGTTTTGTAGGATCATTCATCATAACCTTGGCACTCCAATTAGAGGGAGTATTATCCAAGGGGGAGCTTTTAAGTTCTCAAAATCCATGCATTATACTTGGTACTCCAAATTAGGGGGAGTTATCACCTAGGGCCATTTACCACATTCCGCTATGCATTTCTTCTTTTTGTTTCGACAAAAAGGGGGAGATTGATTAGATTAAACTCATACATTGCATACATGTTTTATGACAAAATTAATTTTAAAATTTGCATAAAACTAGTTTTAATCTATATTTTTAAAAGACTTAAACTTTATGTGAGGATTCTGCACACGGTTAAGGTGGTTAAACCTTTTGTACTTTGTGTGTATGATATATTGAGTTAATATGATTAAGTATGCAGAATCTACTTAATCACACTTAGAAGGTTATTTGTGTTATGGAAATGGAATGGTTGTGATTGTTGTATGACAATGAACAATGAAAGATTAACACCAAACGATTCAATATTATTAATGATAATAATACGAGTGATCTTGAGATATCACTAGGGTTACAACCTTGAATCTTAAGTTTCTATATCTTGTGATATTGTTGTCTTTGTTCTAGTTCTAACAGTTATGAAAGTTCTAAGTGTTTTTACAATATCAACCAACTTATTGACTAACTATTCGACACATAGTATCGAGACTAAGATCTTCTTTTATAGTCCAAGAAGATCTTTACAATATTGCTTAAAGTCTAGTCGAACTACTTGCTAACTTATCTTGAGTGTGTCTGTACATAAGATACAACATGTATCTGTGTACACAACTTGTTAACTAAGCACATGGGGTAAGATATTATCTACCATATATTGTTGACCAAAATACAAATAATATCTTTTCATACTTATCCACTTAGCAGCAGAATGTACATTAGCAGCAGCAATGTTTAACACTAGCAGCAGAATCCTTCAGCAGCAGAATGTTAAGCCTAGCAGCAGAATCATTTATCGCTAGCAGCAGAATCAAATGTTCTAGCAGCAGGAACAAACATTATCAGCAGGAACCAAATGCACTAGCAGCAGAATCACACTTAGAGTATTTCTTTGAATAGAACCCGATATTAAACTTCTTGAATATTTAATTCCCAACAATCCTCCCCTAAACATGTGAATCCATTTCAACATGTTTCTGAATTAAATTATGGATTGTGAAGATCTTTCAAACACTTCTGTTCTTCAAGATTGAATATCTTTCTCAGTAACTCATCTGTTTTGTTCTCTGACTTTAACAATATCAACACACATCCTAAAGATGGTGCAACTTCCTTGGATGGAGGAATTATAAGAGGCAATGGTGCTGCGTATCTTGGATGCTTGTTTCAACAAGTGAAATCATCTATCAGCATGCCTTTGCAAGTGATGAACAAACGTGGTAAACTGAAATTGAAACTTTTCTTCGTTTGACCTAGATAGAACTTTCTCCTTTGGAATGTTCTTGTCATTTTCAACCTCCATGTCATCATCTTGTATGCTCTTGTCTTTTCCTCCCTTACATTGTTTTTCTTCCTTTCTTGGGCTTTTATTTCCTCCCCTGAAGCAAATAAAATTTTATCCTCCCCTGTTTGGAAGATCTCTCACTATCATCCCATCATTATCTGATCTACCAATGTGAACTTGTTTTCAGACAATGTTGTACATGTAGCCATCAATTCCTTAAGAGTTTAAGTTACTGCCCTCATCACTTCTAGGTGTGTTAACTCCTATGAGAGGTGATTCATTGGACATTTGATTCATGGTCCATCAATGGATGGTTTTTGTGAATCCTTTGAAAATCCTTTTAAAAAACTTTTGCCTTAGCAGTATGTAATTGATTTTATTATGAAAAACCATACTGCTTTCAACCATTTTGAAGGGATTAAGTGTATAACAGACACTTAATCAAAAATTTTGGTTTAAAGCAACCTCTGGTTGTGTGAGAACCAATGTTTTCAGTTATAAATAACTGCCTGTGTGCAGATAAACTCATTCAAAGAGTTTTCCTGACAGGGTTTCCAGCTCATAGTAATTGTTACCTCTAACAAAAGTGTTAGATTCACTTTTACTAGCTGTTCTTTCTATCAAATGTCCTCAGACTTCCTCATTATACTTGAAAGTATAAAATGATAGAAAGTGAGTTGCATCAGTTACTATCTGATCAACTAAGTCATCAATTCAATGTGAAATTTCATACTTAGGTTTCAAGAAAGAAGTTTTAAGTAATTTTGAATTCCCAAACTCAGTCCATCATAAACCTAATATGTTAGCAACTAATATTCTGATTTTGCTGCTTCCATTTCACTTGAAACATCCTTTTGTGTTCACATGATCATACCTGAAATTTTTAGTCTAAAACCAAAAGAACAATGTACAAAGTACTTGTCTTATATTATAATAATCATAGGACTAACTGTATGAATAACACAATTTAAATTTGTACTAGAAGCACAAACTTTTGTAATAGCAGTAGGATCTTTTAAAGCTAGCAGCACAATCAAAAATTTATTTACAAAAACATAAAGTTTAAAATCATTGAGGATTAAGCATTCCAATACTTGCTACCAAGTACTGAAACCTTCCAACATCAAAAGCTTTGGTTAGCAGATCTGCAAAATTGAATTCTGAAGCAATTTTAAGAACTTGAATTAATCTTTTCTCATTGCAGTCTCTTATAAAGTGATGTCTAATTTCAATGTGTTTTGTTTTAGAATGTTGCACTGGATTTTTAATAATACAAATTGTACTACTATTATCAATATGAATAACAGTGTTTAAGAAATTGTACCCATAGTCAAGGAGTTGGTTTTGAAGCCATAGAACTTGACCACAGCAACTTGCAGCAGCTATATATTCAGCTTCAGTTGTTGAATTTGCCACACTTGTTTGCTTCTTACACTGCCATGAGACAAGTCTACACCCAAGGAATTGACATCCTCCAGTTGTTGACTTTCTGTCCAAGCTAGCACCAGCATAATCACTATCCGAAAATGCTACCAAGTCAAAAGGTGATTCCCTTGAATACCATAGACCCAACCTTGGTTGACCCTTGAGATATCTAAAAATTCTCTTGACTGCTGTTAAATGAGAAACCTTTGGAGTAACTTGAAATCTTGCACAAGCACAAACAGAGAACATGATGTCAGGTCTAGATGATGTAAGATACATCAAGGAGCCTATCATAGATCTGTAAGTGTGTACATCTACATTTTCTCCATCTAAGTCTTTTAGAAGTGGCTTCTCAGAGTCCATTGGTGTGCTTGCCATTTTTGAATCAGCAAAGTTGAACTTCCTTAGTATCTCAGCAACATATTTATCTTGACTAATAAATATGCCTTCATGTGACTGTTTAACTTGCAAACCCAAAAAGAATGTGAGTTCTCCCATAGAACTCATCTGAAACTTATCATGCATAAGCTTCTCAAACTCTAAACACATCTCCTTCCTAGTAGATCCAAAGATAATGTCATCCACATACACCTGTACTAACAGAAGATCCTTCTTGTGCTGTTTGATGAAAAGTGTCTGATCAATCTTTCCTCTTTGAAATCCATTTTCTAATAAGTAGGAAGCTAGTGTTGCATACCAAGCTTTTGGTGCCTGATGAAGGCCATAAAGAGCTTTAACTACTCTGTACACTTTGTCTGGATGTTGTGGGTCAATGAAGCCTGGAGGTTGTGAAACATACACCTCTTCTTCAATTGTTCCATATAAAAATGCACTCTTGACATCCATTTGATAAACTGTGAAGCCTAAAAATGAAGCATAAGCTAAGAAAAGCCTAATTGCCTCAATCCTTGCTACTGGAGCATAAACCTCATCATAGTCTATTCCTTCTTGTTGTGTGTACCCTTGGGCTACTAATCTAGCCTTATTCCTAATCACTATTCCCCTTTCATCCCTTTTATTCTTGAAAACCCATCTAGTGCCAATTACCTTTGCATCCTTAGGTAAATCAACTAGCACCCATACCTTCTGAATCTTGAACTGAAGAAGCTCCTCTTGCATAGCTTCTACCCAGCTTGAATTATCTAAGGCTTTCAGAATGTTCTTTGGTTCATCTTGTGAGAGAAAACATACAAACAAGCAAGAGTTTGAAAACTCATGCTGCTTTGAAGCATAAAGGGCATCAAGAAGCCCTTGATGGTCTGAAGACATCAGTTGTTGTCTTGTCTTCACACCTGATTGTACATCTCCAATCACATTATCTAGGGAGTGGACTTTGTGAATTCTTGTTTGTGGAGTAGAAGGAACTTGATAATTTGATGGAAGATTGTTGAAATCCACCTCATTATCTGAGAATTCTGCTTCTTTCGGTTCTGAAGGGCCAGCAGCAGAATCATTTGGCCTAGCAGCAGAATCAGTAAGCTTAGCAGCAGAATCACCAGCAGAAACAATTTGTTGTTCCTGAGTTCCATCTTCTTTCCTTTCATCTTCAACACCTTCTTTAGCTTTGCTAGAAGAAGATTCATCAGTTGTTGAAGTTGATTCCACACTTGTACTTGACCATATTGGCATCCAAACATGATCTTGGTTTGTCTCCTTTTCTAACCTTGCCTCATCTGTTGCTTGTGAACCTGAAAAATCATTAGTTTCTGCAACAACAGGCACATAATTCATTGATTTGGTTAGAGATTCAAGATCAAATAGCCATTTTGGTCCTTGACCTTCTACATTGAATTTATCTTCTAAAAACTCCACATGTAGATTTTCTTCTACAATCATAGTTCTTGTGTTGTATACTCTAAATGCTTTGCTATTAAGAGAATATCCAACAAAGAATCCTTCATCTGCTTTGCCATCTAATTTTCCAAGATGGTCTAAGGTATTGAGAATTGTCACATGACATCCAAACGGTCTAAGAAATCCTATTGCAGGAGTTCTACCTCTAAAAAGTTCATATGATGTCTTATTGTGAGGCTGTACAACTAGAACTCTATTTTGAACATAGCAAGCAGTGTTGACTGCTTCAGCCAAAAAAGTTATAGGTAGCTTAGAATCAGCTAACATAGTTCTAGCAGCTTCAATTAGTGTTCTATTCTTTCTCTCAACAACACCATTCTGTTGTGGTGTTCTAGCAACACTAAATTCTCTCCTAATACCTTTTTGTTTGAAGAAATCATCCATAACTCTATTCTTAAACTCTATCCCATTATCACATCTAATGAATTTCACTTTCTTGTCTACTTGGTTTTCTATCTTAGTAATGAATGTCTTAAGGATGCTTGTAGTCTCATCCTTAGTAGATAGAAAGAAAACCCATGTAAATCTAGTATAGTCATCAATTATAACAAGACAATATTTCTTATGCATTATACTACTTACTGAAATAGGTCCAAATAAGTCCATATGCAGCATAAACAATGATTGATTGATAGAGTTAAAAATCTTGGGCTTACAAGTGGCTTTGTGTTGTTTGCCTTTAAGACAAGCAATGCATGTTTGATCATTTTCAAATTGTTTTTGAGGTAAACCTCTTACCAAACCATTCTTAACAATTTTATTTATGGTTTTGAAGTTAAAATGACCAAGCCTTCTATGCCATTTCATTGATTCATCCAATGTGGCCTTTGCAACAAGACAAGTTAAATTCTTTTTAGGAACAATGTTCTTCATGTCTACACTGTACATATTGCCCTTTCTAGGAATTCTAAGAAGTACTTGACTTTCATCAGGCATCTTAAAATCAGGAGAAAGTACAATACATTTAGTCTCACAGAAAAAAACATTGTTCTTTTTGTCACACATTTGTGAGACACTAAAAAGATTATAATTTAGCTCTTTTACATAGAACACATCTTCAAAATCTAAATTTCCAGTTTTAATGGTACCTTTACCGGAAATTTTGCCACCAACACCTCCTCCAAAGGTAACATAGCCTCCATCTATTGATTGAAAATCTGAGAGATAAGACTTGTTGCCTGTCATGTGCCTAGAACATCCACTATCTGAGTATCCTTGATCCTCTTGTTGATCATTTGAATGTTCCTGCACATAAATGATAAGTATTAGTTTCTTTTGGGGACCCAAGCCATTACAGACTTGGATCTGCCTCTTGCATCAATGTAATTTAATCTTTTAAGGACAGTTGATGCAACATTGGATTTAAGAATCCAACATGCTGAGGCCTTAACAGCATTTGCCATGTTTCCCTTAGCAGCAGAATGAACCACACGCTTAGCAGCAGAATCTGCTAACTTTGTAGTTGTACCCTTTGGTCTCCAAACTTGTTTTTGGACCACTGCATTTGTTTGAATGGGCCTTAGAACAGTTGTAGGTGCATGATTGAAAAATGTTTTTGCACCCTTAGCTGTTGATTTTGGGTTAACAGTCATAGATGGTCGAGCAGCAGGAACAAATAGTCTAGCAGCAGGATCTATGTTTGAGACTGTTCTGGGTTTTGATCTATTAACACTAGAACTAGAGTGAAAGTGAGTTTGAGGAGTTTGCCTTTTGTAGTTCACCCTATTGTTTTCATACCCAGTTACCCAATGGTTGCAGAAAGCTGCAAGATGGTCAAAACTACCACATGTGTAACAAGCTTTATTATAAAAAGCAAAGTCATCACCTAATTGGTTAGACTTGAGGTTGTTCCAATTCCTTTGGTTACCTCTGGGCTTGTTGGTGGTTCTATATTGCTCACAATATCTAACTGGTTGCCTAACATGCTTAATGTTAGATTTAGGCTTAGCAGTATTGTGTTTGACTATCTTAGGAACACTTGTTCCTACTTTCTTAACCACTTCTGGTTTAGACATAACCTGTTCTTCTTCATCACTATCAGTTGTGCAGTCTTCAACAACTATAGCATCTAATTTCTTAACAAAGGACACCTTGTCCTGATAAAGTAAAGTTTTATCTAAACTTTTACTTTCTTTTCTACTTTAAGACTCTCAGTAGTCTTAGAACCATATTCCATTATTGGTTCTTGAAACTCAGGTAAACCTGAATTCCCTAGGTCAATCCCTGGGGGTTTTGGGATGCCTCTATAAGGAGGTGGGACACTCTTATATCCTACTCCTGACTTAGCTCTATTAATTACTTGACATTCTACTATGTTGTGCACACTTCTAGAAGCATGTTCTAGTGCCTGTGTAGTCAAGTGAATGTTTTCATTTTCCTTTTTGACCCTATCATAAGCTTCTCTCAAAAGCTTAATTTCAGCATCTCTAAAGAATATGTCCTGTCTTAGGAGAGCTTTGTCATAAGAAAAAGCTAATTCATTTTCCTTATAGTGTGTGATTTGTTTCTCTACAGTCTCTAATCCACACTTATAGTTTATAAAGTTTTGAAAAGTCTTGCTTAGCTCTTTCTTTTGATCATCATATTGCTTGATTAATACCTGTAGAGCATTAAGAGCAGTGCAAGTATTTGAACAAGCTTTATGATTTTGTACCTCAGTAGCAGAGAAAGCCATAAGTGCCAT